>JAUBOD010000408.1:1439450-1461151 GCA_032353885.1 Nothura maculosa | reverse complement strand
CAAAACCTGCCTGGATGCCGCCCTGTGCCACCTGCTCTAGGTGCCTGCTGGAGCGGGAAGGTTGGACTAGATGATCTGTAGAGGTCCCTTCCAACCTTGAGGATTCTGTGATTCTGTGAAGATATCATATGACATCTAGTTACATGCTTAATACCAAAGCATGTTATTGTCAGTTGATATAGCCACCCCTTTGTAGGAATGTCTACTCTGTGGTCTTGTTCTGATGCTAATTTACACCTAATCTTCGTCTGAAATTCTCAGGTGTAATCTTGGCTAGCTACTATTAGAGACAGGATTTTGGATCATTGCTCCATTCCAAGGCAGTAATGATTTGCACTCCATGGGAACATCCTCCTAAAAAGAGAAATGCTCTGAAAACCTCAGGAAGGATCAGCAAGTACACATAAAACATTTTTAAATTTCCATTTTTAATAAATTATTATTTTCTAGGCAAAGGGAATGGAAGAAAGCTGTTTTATTAAAAGTATCTCCACCAGTTTTAGTGACTACACAATAATCCAGTTTGTTTTGCCAGTTTAATCATTAAAATAATAATAAACAACTAAAAATCAGCTAGTCAAAAATTTAAAGGAATATAATTGGAACTAAAACACAGGAAAATATAGAAACTGTGGAAATATTATAAAATGATCATAAAGAAAGGAGAATTTATGAAATACCTTGAAAGATAGTCATGACAAAACCTGCAATAAATTTGCTTCACAAGCAGACTTTTTCAAGGTACATAAAGCTATGATTCCTTATTATCTCATTGCTGATTTTAAGTTTTTCATCCTTCACATGAAAAATATTTTAGATGAATTTTCATAGCAGTTAAGAGTGCATTCACATATAAGCATTTTTCTTTATCCCTTCGTCAATGATTCAATGTTATAAAATGGTACATTATGTGAATGAGACATCATGTATCATTTTTCAAAACTCCTATTTCCTGATTTGCTGGAGGCAAATGGAGATGAAGATGGTTTGTTATCTTGACTCTAAAGAACAAGAAGAGGGAGAAAATGAAACAAAAGCTTAAATAGTTTGTAACTTTTAATAAAGTACTGTGGCAGTACCTTGGTCTTCATTTGCAATTCACCAAGAATCTTTAAATCTAAAAGTGATCATAGAGTCCCAGCTATAATATTTTGGAAGGATTAATAACTTCTGTAATCAAAAGTAATACATTATACCGATGACTACAAAACCTTCCTAATTATTCAATAGCTATGCAAGAAAAGCAGTTTTGTAAACATCTTTCACCACCTAAATCTGTATAGTCATCTCTGTGTTTCATGTTATAGACATTACCAAAAGAGAAGAAAAAGAATACACTTTATCAGATTATTATCTGAGAGATTTCTCTACATAGACATATCTCAGTCCCAGGGATATGATGCATAAAGCAATGCACCACAGGAGTTCATTACAATACATTTCCATTTGAAGGATAGAAACAGCCATGGCAGAAAGGAAGCAGGAATTAAAAGTGAAATACACTGAAAAAGGAATATTGCATATAGGAAAAAAACCAAAAAGGTGAGAACTCTTATGATTATGAAACTGTCTCTAAAGGAGTCATTGAATTTCTATTATTATTATCATGTAATTCACAAACATTTCAATGAGTTTAAACATCACAGAGGAAACACCACTGCAACAAGTGCTAGTGAGGTCAGCACTCACCATCATGGAGATAATCTGGGCTATGGTTTGATAAGGAGCAAGTGCTTTCAGGCAAAAGCCTCCTTTACTTAGTCATGGTTGTAGGATCTTGAGTTCTACTTAAGTATTTCTCTTCCTTTCAGCTATTTCCCCTGAGTTAAGTAGGACTGTGGAAGTTACTTTTCAATGTGATGAAAGTGGAGGATTGGAGAAACAGAGCCTAGAGTATTTACACAGCAGGGCTTTCATGAAGCCTGAAGAAAGTAAGTGGTGATCTGTTAAGTCAATTCCTCTTCTACCTAGATTAGAACTTAATGTTTTCATCTCCTCTGTGATAAAACAAAAGGGTTAAAATTGAAAATAAATCTGATCTTGTGGTTTTCTGATAAGAAAAGAATAAATCATAACGTATTTGTTATACACAAAAGGTATTAAATAAGATGGCAAGAATACAACAAAACAAGTATATTGGAGAAAAAAAAATAAAGAAGAAAGAAAGCAGAAGATGTTAGATCATTCTCCCAAAGGTTTTCTACTCTTATCAAAGTGCAAGATCAGAAAAGAAGGCAGATAAAATATTACAGGATAGAACAGGGAATTGAAGCATAAAAGTTAGAAATAGCCAAAGTACTATATGAAAGCTTTTAAAATATGTATAAAGAACACTAAAATATGCTGACTGTCTGTGCTTTGCACACCATGTATCCATTTACCTGCAAGACACTAGACTCAGAAAAGCAGTCTTGAATATCAGTACAAAACCCAACAGATCTGAAGATCTGCTGGGGTTTGCTAGAGAAAAGCTGACTGAGGTACAGAGGTCTGTTCTTAAAGTACAGCTATACTTGGAGAAGTATAGTATCTGAGGTACTTATAAGTTCCCATTTTTGTAGTTAAAGTGCGCTTCACAAATGTTAACACATTTAGTATCAGAACATCTTGGAGAAGTATGGAAGTTACAAAAACAAAATCCAAAAACTTTCATCTTATTTACCATGCTAAAATAATTTTGTATGGGACACAATCTACAGATCACTGGCATTTACCGAAATCCTATTACTGAGAGACCTTAGAAAGATACCTCTTACCTAGCTATTGCAGCATAAATAATGGTTATTTATTCCCAAACTAGTTACTCTAAACTTCTTTTACAGTGAACAGAGAGAATGTCCACCTTCAAAGACTCCAAATCGATCTATGAAAACAACCCAAGTTATCTAATTTTGATTTAGAGAGATTCAAGACATGTAGGGAGTGATTCAGAAGCCTGACCATAGGTATCTAGTGCCATTTTAACTACCTTATGGCAATCATGAAAAGAAAAACAGAAATCCATAAAACTGGATTGGGACAAACCTTTGGTCAAGCTGGGATAGCATAAAACCACTACATTCTCATGATTTATGGGTCCAAAGGAAAACAAATGAAGGACATGGACTTTGTAAGATTTTAATTAAATGATATAATGACTTTAGTATTAGGAAGTGGAAGCTGGGATTCCTCCCTGATTTGGTGCGTGTGTACACTACTACTACGTGCCTGTGTAACTCAGAGCCCTCCTCTCATTGCTTTAAGACTTCTCGGTCTATAATATAGGTCAGCATAGCCACTGAGCAGAAGGACTTAGTACTGATGATCTGTAGGCATTCATTCCACTTTCTCAATATATACAAAAAGCTGGAGAGTGTGTCTCACACACCAAATGCCCGCTTTGAGTCTGCATTCTAATAAGAGTTCATGAATTATGTAGGCAACACAATGAGAACATTTGAAATGGTGTTTGCATCTGCTATGAGACTTAAAATTTAATGGATTTATAAGTAATTAGTATGAGCTATTTAGCAAACTGAGTTATACTGTAGGAGTAGCGGAATATAAAAATAAATATGATAATAATATGCATAAAATGCTCATTTCTTGTAGCATTATATTTTATTTTAAAAAGGCAGTGCTTAAGCAAACTATCCAAACTGACAGGGAGAATAGAAAAGATGCATTTTCTCCTTTTCTGGAAAAATGAATCTTTTGTCATTTACAAGATGACAGGCTAGTTTTGTGACAGCTTTGATGTAACATAAGGCAACGTATCTGTAATCTAGCATATCACAGCGATTTTTAATGCATAGGGTCAATACTGTGCTAATCTAGAAAACTCAATGAATGATCCATTCTTTGTGTTATCCTATAGGAAGCCCACAATTCTGCAGTTATGGAACAAGAATGGTAGTCAAATTGATGTTTGTTCCTCACTCTGCCTTCAGATAGATTAACAGACTCTTTACCTAGGCTGGAGAATGGCAAAGCAAGAATTTGAACATTATTTAGAAGGTAAAGTTCAAACAGTTTAAATTCAACAGTTAAAAACAGTTAAAATTCCAAAAGTTTAAACCATGTTGGTAGCTTCTTTATGAAAGTGACTCATTAGGATGAACTAGAGGAGTAATAAGTTCTCCTTGTTCTCTATTAGCTGATGCCTTAAAAATCTCTATTTCTTATGATGAATCTGAGACGGGAACATATTAGCATAGTATTTATGTAGCAAATGCCGAAAGACTATGCATTTGCAGGTTCTCAGCAACCCAAGTCCCTGAGACCACAGAGAGCAAGAGAGGCAAGAAGGAGGATCTAGTGAACTATGGGATGGACAGCCTCGCTTCAATTTCCAGGAAGGTAATGGAGAAATTAATCCAGGATAGTTTTTCCAGAAACATGAAGAACAGAAAGTTGATTAGGCTTATTTAGCATGGATTTGCAAAAAGGAAATCATGCTTAACTAACATGATAGTCTACTATGATGACATGGCTGTCAATGAATGAGGAATGGATAATTTTTATGTAGGCTTCAGTGGGGTTTTTGACACTAACTCCCAAAACATTCTCATAGGTGAGCTGGTAAATATGGACTAGATGAGCAGCGAAGGTGAACTGAACAAAACTGTTTGAATGGCAGAGCTGAGACACATGAGATCAGTGGCTTGAAGTTTAGATGGATGGCCTGTAGCTGGTCGCATCAATATTGGGGCCAATACTGTTTAACATCTTCATTAATGACCTGGATGATGGAAGGATGGAGTGCATCTTTAGCAAGTTTGCAGCTGCTACAAAACAGAAAGGACTGGCTAATGTACTGCAGTGTTTGAATGTGGGGAATATGAGGCGAGACTGTGATTTTCAACCTGCAAAAGAGAAGGTTTTTATCTGAACAATTTATTTCTAAGCTAAAAGAGAGGAAAAGAGATGAAAAATTAAAAGCTTTGAGTTTAGTTTGAATCTATATCTCTCATCTTAAGATAGGTGAGCGAGTTGCCATTGACAAAGAGTAAGACTGAAGGGCAGGATATTTGCCAGGAATCTGGAATATGGAGATCTAGACCCTTTTCTTACTTTTATGCTTAAACTAGGAAATTCCTAAATAAAACAACAAAAAAAGTAAATCAAGTGACAAAGATTCTTCACTTGCTTTTGCATGAACAATTCCTTCTCTGAAGATATGATATTCACATTTTTAGGTGAATTTTGATTAGAAATGAATAGTTTATGTGAAAATCCATGCAGAATAAGAGCACCTCTTTCATGGGAATATCACATCCAAAAGAAATATGGCAACCCATTACCACGAGTGACATATTTCCTATTGAAAGACATTCACTGTCACAATATGATCATGACTAAATTTGGGTTTGTCTAGCAATGTAAGCATTATTTCTTCAATATCACCTAAATGGTGCTAAATGGTGCTAAATCTGCACCTTTTAAATGCCCAAGAAGCTTCCAAAATCATCAAGAATACTTCCTTGATCACTGAGGTGAAATAGTATTGAGCTGAAAAAAGATAAATTGTCTGAAAAATTGCCTGCATCTTGGAAAGGTTCATAAAAATAGGACATGTGTGAAATCTGAATCTGACTCAAGCTAATAATGAAAAGATTAATTTATTGCAATATTTTTGACTCCAAAATGTATGAACATAATGTAAAAAAAGGGAGGGAAGGGAAGGGAAGGGAATAGGAAGGAAGGAAGGGAGGAAGGGAGGAAGGGAGGAAGGGAGGAAGGGAGGAAGGAAAAAACTTAAAATATGTGTTGAGGTTTTCTAAAAACAGCACAAAGTCCATCTGGAGGTCAATCACTAGCGGTGTCCCCTAGGTGTCACTACTAGTGCTAATTTGATATTAGTTCAACTCCTCATCTTTAAAGAAGAAAATATTTGGTAAAACTCCTGAGAGCAGCTGGAGCAGAGCTGGAGCAATTCCAGCAGCTTTAGAAAAATAACTCTGATCATATGTGAAGCAAAATTCTGGTCCTGCTTGTAGCCAGGACTCCACAGGTTCCAATAAAAGTTGTTGAAGTATGCACTTGGCACACGGGTTACCAGTTTAGCAAGGTTTAAGACTTAAAATGTCTATTTCTTTTCCTTGAGCCAGAAGGAACAATAATAGGATGGAAACACAGATGCAGACCCGAAAGGACTAAAGAGCTTTGAGCTGCTTCACAAAGGACTCCTCTGATGACACCAACAGTAACACTGATGGGTTCCAGGGACAGCTAATTCCAGCTGTCTTTCCTGAGCCATAAAGGTGAAAATTTCCATGGAGAGAATGAGAAATATCATTGAGGTATCTGTGGGGATGCCACAGAAACCTTAAATATGTATCTGCTTCTCTCACACTCAAAGAGTGCTAAAGATAGTGCAAGTCATTTTTCATATACATGTAAATAATAACCCTGGAAACTACAAAAAGAAAAGATACTGGCTTACCAAGACCAAACACCTCAGTACAATTAGTAAGCCAAGAACTGAGACTTACTAATAAGGACATTTATGTCAAGTCTAGTTTTCTACAGTATTGTGTTTGGAATTGGATTATGTTTTAATTCTACATGCCAGAATAGGGAGGCAAGAATATTTCCCATGTAGAGAGCTTGGCACTGGATATTCAAGAGTTAGGCCAGCTGGGAGGGCTGAAAAGGTTTTCAAAATGCTGCTGTTCTTTTAACACATTTTAATTTTGCAGTAAAGGAGTTTGGCACTATGTTATAGTGGAATGTGAACGCTGAAGAAAGATCTTATAATCAGGAAATAATATCCAAAGTCTCATAGTCTTATTATTGCAGAAACGTAAATAGAACCAGACTGGTAGGTAAACAGCACCAGCCATTACAATGTTGCTATCACAACATTATTTTGCCCCAAGCAAATGACCATGTCACAGAGAAACACCTCAAGCACTCTGCTTTTTCAGAATCATCAGGGTCTAGTGAGGTTAACTACAGGTTTTGCATGCCTTGGCATTTATGACATATCCAGGCAGAACCGGTAATTTTTAATTTTTTCAGGCTACTCTCTACAAGTAAACAAAACAAGCCAGGGACGACAGTAGGATGTTGCACATTAAGCAGGACCATGTAAATCCTGCTTGTGACGGTATTTGACTGCTGCAGCATGTTGTAGAGGAGGGAAGGGCAGGGAGTGAGGAAAAAGCGAGGGGGATTCCTCTTCTGCTCTGTAACACATCCTTGCTTCATGCACCTGCACAATCTGTTCTTGTCTATAAACGCATTTAATGAATGAGCACACATTGTCTTTCTGCTTTATGAAACCATCTTCTCAAAGAGCAGGTGATGCACAACCAGAGAATACATTAATTAGTTGAAACCAACATTTCTTCTTCTCCCCCTCTTTCTTCCCCTCAACAAAAGGCCAAGGAGCAGAGTTCAGCACTTCATGTTTGCAAACAAAATTGCAGCATCTGTCTTGTCACTTTGACTGGGGCTTCCTGACTATTTTTTTTCTCAGTTGTTACCATAGCAGCAGGGTGGTGACTTTTTGACCCAAGACAGAAAGACAGAGTCACAAGCAGTGTGTTAGCAGTTCCCAAGCTGAGGAACGGATTGATCTACATCATATTCAAATTAATTCTTCCATTATTAATGTTTTTAATGTTGAATTAAAACTCTGCAACTTGATGATCCTAAACTGATTCAGATTGAATGCAAGACATAATTAAAATTATGACTAGAAGTTCAGCAGACAGAAGAAGACTAGTGAAAGTAGGGAGATGAACCTGAACTTGACAGGTCCTTACATATCAGATGATAAATCTGAGAAAATTGCTTAGGGAACATGCCAAGCTTTATTTCCACCTTAACATTATACTTTAAAGGAACAGCTATATTAGAAAGAACAGAGACCAAAATTGTAATTTTTTTTAAGGTGTTGGATTGTGGCAGGATCAACAGGTCCAGCCTGAATAGAAGTATCCTTTAGAGAGATCCTTCTCTATTACAATGCACAAGGTTGGAACACTATTAAAAAGCACAACAGTACTCCCAAAATAGCGCGTCTCATTTGTTATTTTGAACCTGCCCAACCTCTTTATTTTTTGCATCTCTACTCAAATAGTTTCAAAAACAGTTTCAAACATTCAAACAAGTATTAAACTAATACTGTAGGGAACCTATTTGGCTTATCTCTTCTTTTCCTACCCATTGTTAAGTACCAAGAGGTCAGCTCTTTTCATAGCTATTCCCAATCATCTTCTTACTAGATTTTCAAAGAAACATTCCCTGGCTACCTCTTCAACGTGGGAAAAGCCCTTACTGAACAAAGCCACTTTGTTGTTTTCCTTTATATCCCGTCTTAAAACTTTCTTTTGTCATTTGGGCTGCAGTGATGCAGAATGCATTCTCTGGGGCACAGCCAATAATTTGCCTTAGCACTTAATACAAACTGCCGTTTATTGATTTTATTTTTGATGAGGAATTTTGGAAGCCCTTATTTGCTGAATGCTTATTCAAAATGTAACTGATCATTTAGGTTTTACTTCATACACAAGTAGTTCTCGCTGCCGTCAGAGAGGAACACACTGTTTTAAGATTCTCTCATTCAGATGAAAACTGTATAAGTCAGTCTGTTTCTAAACCTTTGGATACCCTAGGTTCAAAAGACGCGATGAAATAGTCAGCTTAATGGAGGCTCTCTAATTTGTTGACATGCCAGCCTCTCTCTAAAGATATCAAACTTAAGTAAATGTTAAAAATGAAACATTAATAATATGTTTTGCTCAAGTGAAGTGCTGACATTACTCTTGGTCTCCATTCCCCTTACCAATTCCATTAGCAAATGTTTGTTGCTATTTTGTTCCCTATTCTCAGAGACCTGAGCCTATGTCAGAGACCGACACTTCTGTGGTTCTGTCTTCAATTCTCACTGCAGTAGTTTAAGATGCCTTTGGCTACAGAGTAAGGGTAGCCCTGAAATTAGCAGCAAGATGGTATTTACGTTATTCTATTCCTACCCACTGCAGATTTTCCTTGGTAATATCATTACTAGCTAGCCAAAAAATCTTGAGGGAGCCTTTTTATATACCTGATTCACAGTATGGTCATCTGGGTGGTCCCTCAGTAATTATTGTATTGGCTTTTTAAAGGTAGTAAGCCTCATTTGAACAATTTGAATGTTTCTCATTAAATTTAATGACTCTGGTTCCATCCATAATTTTTCTCACATGTTAAAGAAAGAGAGTTTTCCTTGAACTGCTTTAATATATACATTTTTAAAGGTAGATCTTTTCTGAGATATCTGAGTGGAGCAGTGCCTATGTATGAAATCACTGGATTTGCATTATATTATTTACTCTAAGAGTGTACCTTAGTAAGGGAAAAATGATGTGAGGATTCAATACTGCCTGCTGTGAGATTAAATAAAACAGATTCTATGAAAAAAATAACCTACATTGCCAGAGCAGAAGGGGTCAAGCAATAAAATACTCAATGTCTCCTGTCAAAAGAAATTACACTAACAGGTAGCTATGGTCCAAGCATTATGAAATACTTGATAGCAATATTTTTTAAGATGAGAAATCTATATTACCTTACAGTAGAAGCTATATTTTGAGAAATATTTATCCCAGGCTTTGAGCATGCATCTAGAAACAAAGAGGTGATATATTTTGCCAAGCATGTGACTTTAATTTCCTGGGATTGAAGTTAGGTCTGTTTTTCTTCCTCAAAGTATCTGATAAAAATACCATTTGATAAAGTTTGTTTTGATCCATGAATTTAAGGAGGACTTTTGACCAGTTCCTACAGACCTTACTCTGAGCTTACAGACCTTACTCTGAGCTTGGGTGAGCAACATCCAAGGGATCCTGCTTAAACCACAGGTAGCAGCAAACTGAGAACACAAGACCTTCTCTCTTCTCTTTCTCCTCTTCCAGATGATGTACTTAGGATCTGTAGTTTCTTTAGTAGAGGGATCAGCTGCAACCCTGATTCATAATGTCTGGGAAGGGTAAAAGAAAACTGTCTCATTTACTTCTTTTCTGCTAGCCATTTGACCTTGAGTAAGCAAGTTCAGGAGAGACAAAATAACTTCACATGAGATGATTCTGAGACGGGGACAGGAATTGAGTAGAATAGAATTTCTGACTTTCTAGACTAAAGAGATAGTATTGCATAGTGTATTTTGTATAATAATAATAAAATACACAGTATTTTGCTCCCAAGTGTTTATAATGTCCATGACTGACTTTATTTTACAGTTTACCCTGTCTTACTGTGGGAGGTGCATGGTTCTGATATATTACTTGCCTATACAAGCCTCACACTCCCCTTCTCCAGCAAGTTGTTTGGATCATTGACTGTCTCTACATTTTATACTTTTACAACTTCAGCACAAAGAGAAGCCAATCTAGCTCTTTAGGCAATAATGTAATTCACATACTTAGTAAATATAAATCTTTACTACTCTGCTGCCAATTACCAGCGTGAGAACATCTTGCAAGGAAGCTGGTGTGTGAGGAGGAAGAAATAACACGTAGGGAATAGATCTGATTAGAAAAGCTGAACCATAATGTCAGCATCAGATCTGGGCCATTTTATTATCTTGATAGCCATATTTGGAAACTTAGAAGTATACTGATGGTAAGCAGGCAATAAGTTCATATGTCAAGTCAGATTTGTAATTGCAAAATTATGCTCTCAAGATTTTGCACTCTTCTTTTTTTCACACTTTTTGCATTTTCACAATATATCATATTTTTCACTGTGTTTCTGGAACTTCACAGAAAGTTCTGAGATCTCCATTCTCCCACTCCACGCCTCTTGGAATCCACAAGTTTGAGCAGCACTAGAGTTTGCATTGCCAATAGAGCAGACATGGAAATGAAACACTTTTGATTTCTCTCACCCAGAATTTTTTAGCTAGAGTCCATCTGCTCACCAGTGCCTGTTTAGAAATGCACAACACCTTCTCCTTTTCCATAGCAGCCAAACTGAACAAGAGTGGGTGGAAATATTAAAATGACACTTTTGAACCAAACTGTAACTTTTTATTAAAAAGAAAAAAAAAAGTGATACGTCTACTTTTCAGATTCTGAGCTGGAACTGAAAAGGAAAAAGATATCTATTGACATAATCATGGTTAAATTTTCAGTGGTGAATGGAATTTTTCTTCTGTGACATCTGACGTCAAAAACAACTATTTGAGTAAATAGCTTATATTCAACTCCAGTCCATTGTTAGAAGAATAAGAACATTTAATGACAGTAGTTTTTGCATGGATTGCAAAATATCGCTTCAAGATGGAAAACATCATGTGGTCTTACTAAAGGCTAGAAAGATAATGTGTTTAAAATCTTTATTTGTTTTCAAATGGTCCTTTAAAAATATCGTATATAGTATTTTTCCTATAGAAAAATGAATTAAAAATTTCATGCTGGTTTTGCACTAGAAGTCAGAGGCAAGTCAGTGTGCTTGCATTTAATATGGAAACAGTTTGAATGAGGGGAAATGCTATTTCCTATCACATATCATTCACAAATCTATTGTAGCACAGGATTCAGACACCTTCCTATGTGCTATAGCTAACATTTTACTCCTCTTATCCAGAAAAATAAAATGGCATTATACAAACCAGCTTGTAGGCACATTCATTTGCTCTTACTCCACTTCAAATCACCACTGCTGCTGCCATGTTCTTCTGCTTTTTAAGTCGTAAGTATATTTTGTACTTCTATTGCTGCTATTCTTGTACTTCTCAGAAGAGATGTAAAATCATGAGCCCTGAGCACATGTGGTCATAAAGGATCTCTAAAATCAATCTGCTTAGGTCCTTAAGCTGCTACTGCTAATGCCATGACAAAATTCTTACCACTGTAAATAGTCTCTAAGCTACAAATAGAAGAAAACAAACTTTTACACAACCAAAAATGGACTCTGAAGTTACTGCAAAACATACATCCAAAGATTAATGCCCAAATCAGGTTTTATTATTAATAAAAATTGTCTGTTAACAAAAAACATAAAAAACTCTTTGGGTTTGCAGACTGGACATATCAAGCTGGTTTGTGGCATAGATGAGGTGTATTGACCATTTGTCCCATTTGCAGAAAGAGTTTTCCATGTTTAGCCTGATTTTTCTCACCTCAGATTTCAGCACAGTTCACTTAGCCCTTACATTCAGCACCCAAGATGCACCCTATGAGGGTGGTTCTGGAGGTGCTCATTTATCTCTTTTAGTTGAAAATACAAACCTGGATGATTTATTTAGATGATTGTGTCAGCAGCTGTAGATGATAAATTTATGGAGCTGAACGCCACACTGTTGCTGAAATGGGGGTCGGCAAGCCTCGTTCGCTAGCTGGACTGACCTGGGGCTCTACTCGCCCCAGGGCCATAGAGCACAGACACCAATATGGGCATGCAGCAAATGGCCTTTATTGTGTCGTTCGATTTGTATATATACTCCCAGTACAGTGGGGAGATTCACCTCCTGCCCAATTAGTCGACATGGGGTTATCAGTAAGGTAATTAATTATGCCCCTAGCTTCCCGTGGCATCGCGAGATCTTCCCAACGCCATTCCCTATGCTCTATGCCCTATGCTCTACTACATCATCTACTTTAGCTAAGCTCTCTACCTTATTAAGCCCCTAAAAAGCATGATAAATTCCCACACCACTCACAATGCCATCCACATAAGATGGCCCGCCCCACTTACAGATAACTTCTTCCCAGAGTCCAGCGCTGGGAAATATGTATTCTATCCATTCGCTGCACAGGGTTTGATCACATATCCCACAAAATAGATGGAAAGATTTCTATTTGTTTCAGTATATGCTCCTTTGGATAAGGAGCTTAAACATTCAGGATAAGCCAAATAGTTTATTTTCTGACCTAGCAAGATGTGTTTTATTTGCATTATATAATGTGATAATACATTTTTTTTCTCTGAACTGCTTTAATTCTGTTATAACCATCCCTCTTAATGCCTTCTTCTACATCAAATACGAACTGACAACACACTGGCATGCTTAACATTAATCACTAACTAATAAACAATGGAAGTCAAATAATCTGAAGTCTTTGATTATTCTTATGATAGATCCTTTGAATAGAAAATTTTGCATAAGTTATTCCTTCTGAAAGCATCACTTTCCCATTCTTTTGATAGGCAGGACATTATCCAAGTTATTCATGTGCTCTTGAATGTGTGTTTCAGTAAGTGCACTTTATCAAGCATGATGTCATTACTGAAAAGTAAAAAAAAAAAAAAAAAATCTTCTTAATTCCCAATATAAGTGTTACACTTGGCTGTTACCATAGACAGCACTAAGGTTAAAAAATGTGTAGTGCATCAGGATAGAGATGCAAATATGATTTTTGACTTTTTGTATTGAAAATGTTGCACTTCAGATTGCGTCCTCAAATTATGAACTAAATAGCAGACTACACTAGATGAAAAAAAAAGTCTAAATTTCCCCTATATGAAGTATTTTCATCCCCAATATCTCAAAGCCATAGAGTGATGGGCCTTTAAAAACTCTACAGTTAAAAGGCATAAATTCTTGTTGCCTTGGAAATACCTGGAAACTACTGAAGCCGGAAATATGTTTGATGGTATCAGAGAAAGGGTTGGTGTCCGTTAAAGAACTTGGAGTAATAATGCTACTTAACATTTACACCACATGTACATTTATAGGCACAAGAATATTATTACTAGTCCTATTTTGCAGAAGAGAATTTTAATCCTGCAAAGCTGAGGGATTTAAGAGGGGATCTGAAGTGTATACAAATTAGTGCATGCCAAAACTAAAAGTGCATGTGGAAAAAAAAATCTTTTCTGTGACTATGGAATATTTGGTTAAATATAATGTCATGTATTAATAAATTAAAAAAGCATCAAAGCTAGATTGCAATCCTGGTATTCATGACCTGGTTCAGGGATTCTTGAGCTTTGCTTGTGTACCACCTATAGCAGCAGCAGTGGTGGTGATTACCTTAGCCAGGGTAATTCTGGGTGCCAATAGCAGCAGGAGATTTGGGAACAGGCATCAACATCTCAAGTAGCAGCGATTTGATTTCAAGTGCCCAAGAGATGTGTACACTTTCTCCATCACCCTCCTATCACATACTCTTTGCTCTTGGTTGTACAAAGACTTATCCTGCAACTGCAAACCTCCCTTCCTTCTTGTTTCTGTGATCTCTATCTCTTCAGCAACTAAGCTCCCTCATCTTGCTATGAGTAATAGCTGGCTCTGTGTCAAATAGAGGTAGCCTGTCAGGAACTGCTTTTATTTATTCCTTGGAAATGGTAATTGTATCACAGTTTAGGAACATCTGGCCTAACATTTCCTTTCAATTAGTTGCTGTTTACAAATGCAAAATAAAATTTTATTCAATACAGTCAAAAATGGCAATCCAATCACCTGATATGGAACAGAAAAACCATGCCAGTGAACTTCAGGATGATTTTGAAGGAAGATACTAATAAGTAGGAATATACTTACTCCTATAAGTAGGAATATCCCCAAGTTAGCATAATGCATACTTTTACTTTTTGTAAGCCATCCAGTCTGAGGTATTAGATTTGAGCCTGAGAAGTAATCAACGGGAAAATGCAAGAGAAAACACTTTCACAATTTGTTTTTGGCTGAACAGTTCTATTCACTTGTCTCTGAAACAGGTCAGTAGTACCATCTTACATCAAATTGAGCTTGCTTCTATTAAACTTTACAATTCCACTGAGTTACTCTACATAGCAGTGTTCACAGGAGCTTTATATATAGGCAATAGGTTTGTCTTACAATAAATGGCACTGCACGGGCTTCAAAAGAGCTCATAACTGATTTATTTCATGCAAATTCCCACTGACATTGTAGAAAATAACATGGATTATTTTAATTTGTACTGCAGTGCTCTATAGATCACTCCCGATAAAAGAATCTATTGATGGAGAAAGGAATATAACACATTTATAACCTATTCTTATTTTTACTGAGATCCCTCTTGCCGTTTTGTCAAGGTATAATCGCCTTGAGACCTTTTTGAAGATTGTTGCAACAGGACATCTTGGAAAAGGATTCTCTTGGTATATGTTCACCTCTTTATGAGACAGAGACTCAGAAACTTATACAGACAGGCAGGAGACATTTTACCCATTATCTGATTTTCCAAGAACTGGGCTCATTTTATGGATGGATCAAGGCTTATGCTTAACCCACCCACAGAAGAACAAGAGTATCGTGGATCTGTCAAACCTAGTTATCTTGACCTGCATTTAGGGGCCTAATGCTCTCCACGTATTTAATAAGAACACTGAAGTGTAGGGTGGATGATTTTTCTAGAAGGTCAAAGACCACATTCACAGAGACATTAAGGTAGTTATTTCATATTTGAACCTCTCAGGATCGCTACATGGGATGAGACTCAGTCAAGCTCAAATGCCTCTCCAACCTCCTATACTGTACTTTGATTTCTCTATACTCACTGTGGCAGGTCCCCCAGCTTGAAAATTGGTGACCCAAGCAAATTAAGTGCACTGTGGTACACCCTCACAGTTCAGTTTAGATGCAGTCAATGGGATTTATATTTCCCCTTTATTTCTTACCTTTTATTTTGGATGTGATTCAGCTCACTTAATTTAGGTACCTTAAAAGTGGTTGTCTATATCTCAGCTGGTCACCCTTGGTGATCTTTGTAATCACTGGGGAAAAACAGCAGCAGAGCACAGGCCATCTAATCTTAGTTCAAGTGTCTAAAGTAGGTGAGAGTGATTATCCTCTGGAAGCCCCTATTTTTCTGCATTGACTATAAAAGTAGGAGAATAACTAGTTTAAATTTAGATAATTAATATTTATATAACTGAAATTAATTGTGATGAATTCTGTTGTTCATGCCTTTTAATATAGCTGTTGCCACAGTCAGAGAAAATCTGGAATCAGTATCTACTAGAAGTATAAAAGTTTTGACAGACCATGGAACATAGAAAATGTTCTCAGTTTCTAGGACAACCAAAGTCTTCAGTGTCTTACTTCACTTCTTATTTCCAGGTTGTTATCCCTTTGCTGTAGTTTGAGAGGTGAAAAGTCAATGATGTTCTCCATATCAGGATGTCACAAGCAGCTGAAGATAAGATAGTTTTGAAACAGTTGTGAGGTTTTTGTTTATTTGCTTGTTTTATTTTTTTTTTCCTATTAGATTTAATTACTCAGTATGTAGATATTTCATCTAGAATAATTTAGTTGGCAGTATTTCAGCTATAGAATGGAAAACATATTTTTGTTTCTGCATTTGGAAGAAATGCTTGAACCAAGAGCTGGTGGTCTGTGGCAGGTGGTAACACCTTCTTCAAAGTTTTCTATTAAAAAAAATCTATGAGTGTAGATTTGAAAACAGGTCTTCAGTTTCCAGACTATTTCCAAGACTGGTATTTTACTCAACAATTGATTAAATATGAAAAATGACTGCCATATCTTAAAGTCTACTCCCAGAAAAGGCTCACATTTGATATATTCTCAAGTTTCTTTAGTACTTGAATATTTCCGGTATTTGGAAAAGAGGGTAAAAGGTAGAGACTTGGGTAAGAAGGAGAAATAAAAATTTGGAAATTTGGGTTGGATCAAAGCAACACAAACATATTTTGGCAGAAAAAATAAATTATAAAATCAGTTTAAAAACTATAAAAACTATAAAAACAATGAGATATGAGATAGTAAATGTTTCAGTTAACGCATCTTGCTCAAATTTCTTTTCTCTTTTCTTTAATGTACATCTTAGACAAAAAAAATCATTTTGATATGAAAAGTATACACAGTTTTATCAAAAATGCCCCAAGTGAATAAAATATTTTGACTCAAACTTTTTTTGGCCAAAATTATTCACTCAACTTGACATTCCTTTAGGCAGAGAATTTACTATTCATAGAAAATAAGTGTCATTTCTCCAAGAACAACTCCTAGGCAATAGGTATAGGTCCTTTTTTTTTTCTATTTTTTTTTCCAGATATAGTTTTTTCCTTGCTAGCCTTGGAGTTTCCCGATTTCTGTCAGTGCTTTCTGCTAATGCTAGTTTTATCTGCCTAAGTTTTTCACATCAGGAACATTGGTATTTAACTCAGAGATGATACAATACTTGACAGCAGTATGCTTAAAAAAATGGTATATCACCACCTGATTTTATTTATAGAGTTTATTTTTTTTTAAATAGATTAAAGAAGAAACACTGCCATTTCACTGAGTTCAAAAGACAGTTCAAAAATACTCAGCCAAAGCAGAAGTTATATGAGCTAAGAGCATTCAGAATCTTATCCACAATTTCTGCTGCAAGAAGTCAACTTCTGCAGTATATATAGACATTCCCACATTGATTCCCTGTAATGAAAATGTTCCTATTTTACTGGCAATCACGTTTAAATCTTCCTCTTTTAACAGTCAACATTTGGAAGGTGGGGCCCATTTTTTTTCTTAGAGAATGTCTTGACATACCCCATTCTCCTTTTAATTCACTGGGTGTTGCAGAATTCTTTGTGGAGTATGACATTTTGTTTTTCTCAATAGCTAACAGATTTTTATTCACTTATGATTCCTGTGAACTTTCAGTTCCTTGTCCTCCTGGAATGAGCTGCCACTCACATTTTTAAATGACACTGTATAATAGACTCATTCTCTCCTTAGGTGAACTTGGGTTTCTTTCTTTTGCTGTTTGGTGCATTATAAAAATACAGTTTCTTTCTTGTAGCTACATGCCATTCACAAACTCACTTCACAAAACTCAGCTCTCTAGTTTCTCTTAGCAAGAAAATTCATTACTTTCTCCCAATAAAGGATTGTTGCTCTGTCCTATGAGCATTGTAAGACTTTATATTTAGCCTCAGATCTGAGGATGTTACGGATACCTATCCAATTAGAACATCAGAGAATTTCAATTATTTGATAAAAATAGATCCAGTTTGTGATCAAATGAGTTTCTGAGTTACTACTTTCCTTTTCAAAATGCTATATATTATTTAAGCAGTAAATACATGCATGATTGTGAAATAAAATAGCTGCCCACAGTGTTTATACAATCCACCTCCTCTTCCTTGGCTATGCTGATACACTTGTAAGAAGTATAAACGCGTGATTGATATTTCCAGCATTTGTTCTCCACAGAACAAATTTTTATACAGAAACAGTACCTATATCATTATACTTATAATAAAAAATATGTTCCACTTTGTGGTTATGTGGTGTAGACTCAGCATATAATGTCAGCAGTTATTCAGCTAGAACATGGCTAATGATGGCTAGTAATATCAAATGTAAGAAAATATATCAAAAAAGTAATTAAGCTTAGGAATTATATGAAGAGAACATAAATAGTAAAATAATAGGGACTAGGAGAAAGAGAAGCCACATACTAAAAAGATGGGCTGAAAAATTAATCTGTTGAAGCTAGACTTTCATTTTCTTCATTCATTCTTTATCCTCCTAGACCCTAAAAAACATCTTCAGAGCCCATAAGGACATTTCTTAGAGGGGTAGCTCCCTTGTGAGTTGTCATTTGTTTTGGGAAAAGCAGTATTTTCCTGCAGTCATGACAAGGTTTCTTTTTGTCTATAATTTCATGGAGAAGCAAGAGCAAAGGAATGAAGCATTTCTGACCATGACTAGAGATGGCCAAAGCCAGTGCTTGGACAATGCTATCTGGTTCTGTCTAGAGAAAACCATCAAACATCCTCTGGGGTATATCTCTCATCACAGATGTGTCTAGCCTTAGTCTCAGGATAGCTGTTATACAAAATGCAAGAGATAGATACTCTATTTCTAAAGATTTTTTAGAGTAACATGGAGACATTTTGCATGTTTTCCTAAGCCAAAGAATAATAATTATTTAATCATCTGATCTGTAAAAAAAAATGAAGATATTTGTGTTGCTGTACAAAACTCTGTTAATAATATTGATTTTCAAATATTCACAGCCAGAATGCTGTCTTTAGCTTTCAGGAACAATTCATAACTTTGGATGACTTAGGTACTTTGAGCATCTGCAGAGCTAGGCAGCAGTTAAGTGTTTTGAGAGGTATGAAAATTTATACTCACATGCATGTCCTAAATCCATTTGCCATTCTAGACCTATTTCTATATGGATCCCTCTACTTTGACCTCAGACCTTGGACAATGGAGCACTATGATCTGAACCCAGCATAGTAAAAAACCCTGAGAGTGACTGATCACAGAATCAGAGAATCACAGAATCGCGGAATGGTTAAGGTTGGAAGGAACCTCTAGTCCAACATTTCTGCTCAGGCAGGCACATCTAGAGCATGTGGCACAGGGTGGCATCCAGGCAGGTTTTGAAGACCTCCAGAGAAGGAGACTCCACAGCCTCCCTGGGCAGCCTGTTCCACTGCTCTGTCACCCTCATGAGAAAGAAGTTCCTCCTCACCTGTAGATGGAACTTCCTGTGTTTCAGTTTGTACCCATTTGCCTCCTGTCCTATCCCTGGCCCCCACCAAGAAGAGTTTGGTCTCTTCCTCCCTACATTCACCCCCGAAGTACTTATACATGTTAATCAGATCTTTCCTCAACCCTCTCTTCTCCAGGCTAAATAGGCCCAGCTTGCTTAGTCTTTCCTCATATGATAGATGCCTGATGTTCAGCAAGAATACAGAAAAGGACAGCAGATAGAGCAAACTTCTGTGATAATTAAATGGCAGAGCTAGGCTGTTAGGCAGTTACTGCTAATGGGCATTAGATTTGACTTCTTCAGTTGATAACACCAGGTATATTTCTTTTTCCAGTCTTGCTTGAAAGACGCTGGAGGCATGGGGACTATAACAGACTCTTTAGTATTGGTTCGGTGGACATTAAATTAACTGCAGTCAATAAGACGCTCAAGTTTAGAACTTCCCTCAATTAATGTTTCTGTTGAAGGCAATACAAAACGAGCCTCTGACCTTCATTAATCTGAGACATTTGCCTAATCCCCTTCATGCCAAAAGGTATATTTAAAAAGTTTTTGGTATTCTACTAGCTTCAGTGTGACTACTTACCTGCTTAAAATTAAGCACATGCTTCTGCGCCTTCCTGGATTTGAGCTTTGGATTTAGTAAAAGCTTAAAGACTGACGATAATAATAACAATAAAACTGCTATAATTAAGACAGTGACACTAAGATGGTTACTGCTGTGGCTACACTGAGCGATACATACCGTAACATACAGCATAGTAGCAGTAATTACACACTTCACTAGCTTTTATAGTAATGTATGCTATAGCGTAACTTAATTTCCATCTTGTGCATATTAACCCAAGATACATTTGGTAGTCTTTACTACCTGGGTTGTTTTTACAGGAATGAAGATTATGTGTTTAAGTAGCATGTAGAATAAAAATAACATTTGCATAACTTGTATGTAGCCAAAAGTTTAACAAAGCCTTGTGTCTTCTAAGCACAGGACTTTAGAATATTAAGTTATTATAATAGTCTGCTCTGAGACTGTTTGAAGAAAAAAATTGCTTTACAATCTTACCTCCCTGAGTTCCTAATACATTGTTTCTGTTGTCGTACCCCTTCAGGCAAAAGCTCATTATGTTTGAAGTCTAATCAATATATATAATTGCAAAGCAAACAATGCTGAGCTACAGCATTGTCAAAGTAAAACCAATTTCATATACTGTAACTAGTTAAGCAGTTGAGTGTTTCAGCAATTTATGTTATATGAGACACCCAAGCAACTTGGCTGTATTTAAGAGAGTGCCATTACTCTAGTCCCCTTTTCCATCTGCGGGGTTTATAACTCAGATATTTAATTGCTTAGGGCTGAGCAAAGGTGGTATATGAGCTTTTGAGACAGAAGCTGTTATTTTCCATTCTTTTTCCCCGGTAAAATTAAAATTGTGCAGATTTGGACACTTTTGGTCAGTTTTACCTTATGAAATAGAATACTTGTTTTGGAAGGTTTCATTCAAAACTATCAAAGGAAATAGTGAACTCTTTTATAGTACTGTTTTGCAAGTAGGAACTGTGAGGAGTCATTGTATTGTATACTTTTTATTTATTTACTTTAGAATTTTTTCTAATTACTTCATTGTAACTAATGGGGCAGCTGCAATGTACACTGTTATATATGGCTGATGCTAATGCTCCAGCATATCATGATTTTGATTTGATATTTATGCTACTAAATTCTACTGTAACTTTCTACTTCCATAACTTTTTCTTCCTCTTTTCTATGAAACCAATAACCAGCTGTATTATTCTAAGATATTTTTTGAGGCAGTATCTGTATTTTTGTTTTTCATTTCATGACAACACGTTCATCTTTTTTTTTTTTTCTATAGAAACTCTGTCTCTTTCTACATGTGCAATAGACTGTCCCAGAGCTGACTGATATAGCTGTGGGGCTGGAAGCAATGTAGTCTCTGTGAAGCAGAACTAATTATCGCAAATGCAAAATTGTGCTAAGCCTTTCAGGACCCAAATGACCAGCTTTGTAGAATACTACTCTATCTGTAAAGTCATTTCTGTTCAGAGAACCTCTAATATGGGGTATACTGCACCAAGTAATCAGATGAATTCTAGTAAATTTGTGGTTGTGATACTTACAGTTTGCAAATATTTTGTACATTATGACACTCCTCTCAATAATCTGGGAACAATCTTCAAGGGCTGCAGGCAAATAGCTACGTGGGATACTAAATGGGATGTGAAAAACTATTCAGAATATGGCAAAGGTAAAAAAAAAAGAAGCACAAAGGCAGTGAAGATTCA
>JAUBOD010000408.1:1424936-1439350 GCA_032353885.1 Nothura maculosa | reverse complement strand
ACTAAATGGGATGTGAAAAACTATTCAGAATATGGCAAAGGTAAAAAAAAAAGAAGCACAAAGGCAGTGAAGATTCAAAAATGAAGAGGAAAAGAAACAAAACAAACAAAAAAGTAATGTTACTCATGTGATTAGTGTTGCTTGAAGAATGCCGCCTGGAAGTCCTGTGCTTCAACACCACAGTCCAAACTGGGACAATAAAGCAAACTTGTTCTGGCAAAACCACAAAGTCAAATCTGCTGCTATGGTCAGGCCTGGGAAGGAGAGGCTTTTCCTGGCTGACTGGAGACTGAAGAAATCCCATCCTGACAGTACTGGCACTTTCTTGTCACTTTCTAATAGAAGATAGATATATTTTATCTGCCTTGTTTCCTTACTCTTTCCTGCTTTCATATATGCAAAAACAAACAAACAACAACAAAAAACTATGCAACAGTTTTTAATTTGCTTGAACAAAGATTTGTACCTATTTAGCTTGAAAGCTCTAGTTGTGTATGTAGTTTTCTGCATGTTAAATAAGGCTGATATCAGCTGATAATATAAACCTTTAAGTGCAGATCTTACTTCACAGAATTGCCGGCTCATATAGAAAATGTACATAGGGCCCAAAGTTGTGTTGGGGTAGGTAAACTGAGTGGCAATGGATTATCCTGATGCAAATTTGATCCTTATTATTTCCAAATGTTAACAATGAAGCAATGAAGAATTGACATTGGGATGTCTGAAGTTTCAAAACACTTCTTTTTTATTTTTTTTGTTCCTCATGTATCTGACACCTTATTCATTCTCAATTTGTCTTATTTTCCCTGGATAGACCAATTCTGTACTCTTTCTTCACGGTTCCTTGCATCTAGCCAAGCTTCTCCTGTGGAATTAACTAATCATATTTCTCTTTTGCTAGGGGTAAGGGCTTGTTCTTTGAGACTGCAATCTTGTAATTAAAGAAAGCTTACAATGCTGGTGTCAATCATCATGCTTTGAAACTCGGCAGCAATGACCTCAGTTATGTTCCATTATACAGCACCTTTCAAACTATGATCGGGAAAGTAATACTTCAGGGATGTGAATCTGACTCAACCTGTAACTAAGGATTTAAGTGATGCTCAGACTTCAGCTCCTGACCCATTCTTTTCTGTGCTTTACAAGATAATAACCACATATGAGGAATGTACAACAGTCTTGATTTTCAATTTTTGTCCATAACTTCTGTGCCAAAAATTCCCCTTTCAGAACCTAATTTCATGACTTCATTTTTGACTTTGCTTGTTAGCAATGATTTTTTTTTTTCTTACTTTATTGGAGAGATGTGTTTTTTTTCTATGGATTTGACTTTATTCTTAACTTAGAATTTTTTTAAAAAAATATTTATAATGCATTCTACAAATATTTAACTGTTATGCAACTCTGCTAGATGATGGCTGTTAGAATCAGGAGCACAGTAGAGTATGCAGTACCTCATGGCTGAAATTTCATCCCACTTACTATTATCAAAGAATACTTTCAGTTATTAGACATCTAAAAACCTTGAATAAAAAATGGAATATGTATTTGACATCTAGTTTTTTCTATCATTTAATAGACAGAGTTGAAATTTGTTATTTGTCAGCAGCAGTCATTAAAATAGACTTGTCTATGGAGGCTTCTTTTCTCTTTTTTGTCATATAAGAGGATTAGGTAAGTAGTTTCAGATATATAAAATTTAGGTATGAAGTCTAAATTAACTAAGGTGATTCCTCTGGCTCAGTGCTACAAAGCAACAAGGACTTACTTAGGCCTTGATGAGTTGAGGCCAGTGTGAACAGAATTACAAAATTTACAGATTCTGTTTTGGATTATCAACACGATTGACCTTGAAAAAAACTAAAGTGCAGTCATTGCTCTGATCCAAAGAATATTTTTTTTTAATTGAGTCCTAAATATGCTAATATTTAGGACCAGTTGTAGCCTGACTCTTTCTATTAGAAGATTTTCAGAAACTTAATACATTTTCAGACTCTAACAACTCAGACGAAAATTTCCTGTTACTGATGATTCTCTTAAACTGATCTCCCAGACCTATTCAGATATGTCTGATAAAGATGTCAATGGTAAATTTATTGTCTAGTCATACTGAAAAAAGCCTTTCAGCTTTTGAGAAATCTTTCTACTTTCCAATGCTTTAGATTGGGGCTTACAGATGTATCTCTTGCTAGTGAGATACCCACATCTGGCAGCTTCCTTGGGGATGAGGGAATGAGAAAACAAATAAAATTTCCCCACAGTTTGCCTGCAGTAAAGAATTAAAACTGACAAGATATCTTAGTGGCACCTGGGCTGACGTGAATGACTCTTTTAGTGGTTTCTAATTATTGTTATGTGGAAATCAACTTGGAAAAATTAGCATTCTTAAAGCTCTGTAGATAAGTTTTTGGTATATCACAGCTCCTATTGTATATGCCTTGTCCCAAGGCTGAACATAACTGATACTTACAGCTTCTCACTTCCCAAGCAGGTTAATTTGGCTGGCAGTCCAGGACCTGAAGCTTTCCAAAAGCTGCGTGTGCAAGAATAGTAATTACTGCAGGTATGGAGCCTCCATGGGAGGACATCCACCCACTTCAGTGTGCTAACCCTATCAATGATTTGCATTTGTGTTCTAGGTAAGGGAGCATGGAGACTCAGACTGAGTAATCCACATTTCTGATAGCAAAACCTGGTGGCATGATGTATACTGGCCTTTCAGACAACCTCACTAGTAAACTAAACATGGCCAGGACATGGGCTTATACATAGTTCCTCAAGGAACTCTGCTGTTAGAATTATATTCAAAACGCTCTTATGAGCAGAAAAAGAAACATTATATTTAAAACTGAACTGAAAACTTAACAGTTCAATCAAAGAGTTATTGTTAGTTCAAGTGCAATCTTTGTGAGGGAAAAAAAAAAGATAGTGAACCTAATACCATTATAGAAAAAAAGGTCTTAGTCATCTCTTACAATTACACTTCCTAGTATCTTCTCCTTCTACCTTTACTGTCACTCTAGGTCTCGAGGTCTACAGTTTCAATCAGGAAGTGGGTATGGCCAGATATCAGCATCTGCAGTCCTTTCCTTGGAAAAGATGCTGATACTGGTGCTGATTTTGATATTGTTGCATAGATGTTGATGGTTTCTTCCTCCTTGTTCTAGGATCCAATGGAAGTCATATGCTTATGTTTGCTAATACACTAATAATTGGCCTATAAGTCCAAATTTACTATATGTTGTGCACATATATTAATTATTTGCTCTTTTTTCTCTCTTTGTGACCCATAAAACTGGTTGCAGCTCCAGGTCTGCACTTCTTTATCTCTCATAGTTCTAGCATCTCCACTATGAACTTGCATGGCTTTTTGTTATTATCCCTTTCCTCTGCACCACATCCTTTGCCATTGTTCTAAAAGACGTCACTCTCATATCAGGACCATATTCCTGTATATGATCCTGTTTTCTTAAGCCGTAAATATTTCATTCCGCGCAGAATAACTACTTGCTACTTACCTATATAAAAATATGATTATGCAAAATAAACAACAGTATAACTAGACATATCAACTGGCCATTAGAAAAATTGTTGTTAGAAGCCAAAAAAAGATGAAAGAAAGCTGAAAGTAGCCAAATTTAGTCAAGTAAAAAGTAAGCCTGACGAGTGTTATTCTTGTGCATAGATGAACTACTAGGTTTTTAGGACAAATACACAATGTGAAACTGAGTATGGGGAAAGGATGACTCAGACAGATGAGTCCAGTCTGGTAAACCCATATGAGAAGGGGATTTTTTAACTTGAGGGTGGAGTCAGTCTAGTCAGGATGTTTGTGTTAAGTCAAGTGCTCTGTTTTTTTATGCAAATTAGAGCCCTGGCTCTAATTTGTGTGGCTAAGTGTGGCTAAGACACTGCCACCCTTGACAGTGGGGTGACATCAATTCTCCCCAATATGCACTATTTTAAAAGATCATATTTTTGTCTGAATTGTTATTATTCCTTACTGGATAGGTTTATCATGTAATTTGATCTTCCATTTAGTTCAGTTCTCCCCAAACACAATACTGTTATAAGTGGACACATGATTTTCTAAGGGAAGGGAGATGAAATTATTTTCCATTTGGAAAATCACATAAAGATGGGATCTAAATGGCCTAACCTAGGTATCTAGCCTAGGTGGACAGGATTATCTTTCAGAAGCCTTCAGAGACTCCTATCTTTCCCATTAATTTTATAGGAAGACATGGTATTTTAGGAAGGAGAGTCCATTAGGTGTCTATAATAGGCATACTGATTACTCTCCATGAACTTTGCTAGTTGAGTAAATGGATGACAGATTAAGCTTTTAGTTATATGGTAAAGATGTTGCCCAAGTTTTCTTCTAATATAGTTTCCATCTTTAGATACTTATGATCTTATTAGTGCTTTTAGGATAAATGTCATTATTATTTGTCATTATTATTATTATCATTATGCCAATTCATCAAAGTCAAAACATTTCAAGAGACTATAAGATTTTTGACATCAGTTAGACTTTCAATGTTGTAACATAGATCTTGAAACCAAAATTAGATTTTATCTATATCTTATTTTAGAAGCAAAGCCTGTCATATATCTATCTTTGTAAGTAGCTGAAATTCTGAATATTTTTATATGCAGAATATTTCTATTAATTGCTTAGGCGATGGAAATAAGTATTTACTTAAGACATTGTTGATGACAAGCTGAGAAGACTTTAAGCTGGATGAAGCACAAGATTAACAATTAAAATGATCTTAAGCAACTAAAGATTTGGTTGAAAATCAGCAAAGTGAGATTCAACAAAAAAGCTGAGGTGAAATACTATGCTATGAAGGAGAAATCAATTAAATGCATACAAAATAAAGAAGAGCTGACTAGGCAATACTACAGCTGAAAAGCATCTGGGAGCTAAAACAGACTGCAAGCTAAATACAAATCAACAATTAGATGTTGCACAAAAGGCAAACATCCTTCTGCAATATAGTAACAACGCTGAAGGTAAGATAAGCAAGTTAATTATTGTTCTCTATCTGATGCTAAGGGATACTGCACCTAAGGCACTATGTCCATTTCAAGAAAGATGAAGACAAATTGGAGAGAATCCAAAGGAGACCTGCAAAAATTATTAGAGGCTGGAAAACATCACCTCCAAGGGAAAATTCTAATAATTAGATTTGCTTACTCTAGGAAAGAAAGAAGGAGGTAAGAGAAAGAGTGGAGTGTGAGAGAGGCATATGAGAACAGACTTTAAATATGTAAAAGGTTGCAGAGATCAATTGTTCTCTAGGTCTACTGGGTTTAGTGTACAGAAAGTAATTTGTTTAATTTGCAGGGGAGCAAAGCAGGAAATGCATTCTGTGTTAGATATTAGGAAAGGCTTTTTAACCGAAAGGATTATTTTTTGGCTCATTTATTTATTTTTCCTTTTGGCCACTTCTGGAGAAGAAGAGCATATTAGAGCTGATTCAGTAAAGAGGAAAACCTCTGCTGACCTCTCCTTATAAGCCAATATTCACAAGAGGAGAAGGTGATGAAAGGGCCATTCAGGGCAGTTCTTTTCTCTATTCTACTCTTACTCCTGAAAATGGGGTGAAAGCTTTAAAATCTTGAAAAGTAAAGGGTTAGATGCATGAGGCATTGATAAGAAAACAAAACAGGGAAATAAATTGGAATGAAATGTATTGAAGTCTGTGGCAAGGCTTTGTTTAGGTCTGAGGGGAGTTGCAATGACTAAGAAGGGTAAAAGGAAAGCATGTGACTGTGGAGACTGATTTGCCTTATAATTTGAGCTGTGGATTGCAGGCTTTCTCCAATTAGATAACAAGGGTTTGAGACCTAGAGCATAGAATGCTGTGGTTCCTAGACTCACCATTTCCCATGACTTCAGATTCATTCTTTCTGTGAAGTTATCCAGTTTTCAATTTTGAAATGGTTTGAGAGATATGTCAGAACTTCTAACAAAACTTCCTAATATCTCTGGTTATCACTTCTTTTGACTAAGGTAATGCTAAGAATTGTGAGCTTGCTTGACTATTCTGAATGGAAACCTTTTAAGATGAGAGTGGGATCAGTTTTTTAAAATCTTATAACAGGTGTGGATGCTGGGGAGTCACTGACCCCAGGTGCCCATGTCTTAGCTCATTTGTGGATCATGGGACTTGTATTTTTGATTTTTTTGCTAAATCTGAGAGCAAAAAGATATATGAATCTCATATATGAAGTGAGAGCTTTATAGCTTTTTTTTGGATTCAATTTATTTGCATTTTAAACAATAAATTTGATTATTTTAGAAAGTTTTACAGAGTTTCTCTGTGAAGAGGAGCTAGTGAAGGGGGGGGGCGGGTAAGGGATGGGAGGGAGAAAGAACTGAGCACATGAATAGCCTTGTTCCATCAAATATTATTACTTTTATGCTCAAAGTTTAGTTTCATGTTGAAATGTTTTGACTAATCAAGTTAGGGCATTCTTCTGCATCACTGAATCTGTTAAATACTTCTAGTTTTAGAAAGCACTCGTGTATGTTTAACTCTATCCATTCAGCATATGCTTACAAAATGGGTGACTCACCAAAAGTCATAATTGTTCAGCTTGCATAGCACACTGAAACCCTGCCCTTGACTCCTGAGATGCCCATCTTTGCTCCCAAAGAGGTAAAACAAACAAACAAAAAAGCATCATTGATTTTAAGTAACCAGTCATGCATGTCTTCTTTTGTTTCATATGGTATCTCAATATGAGGAGTTAGCTGCCCATTTTTGGTCTAACTAATGCTGCTATAAGACAGATCAATAACCTCCTGGGCAAGAAAACATATTTTGTAGGTGGCAGATGTTTTCAAAATTATCAGAAAAATATAGTTTGAAAAATGTTTAGATCAATAACAAAACAAATGATCCATCATATACCTGCTCTCACCACTTCTTGTAACGGAAAGAAAGTGTCTGTCTGCCTGTCTGTCAGGGCCCTAGGAGTTCACCAATAGATTTTTCTGCACTTCATCAACCTCTCCACCCATAGACTCACAGTCTCCACTTAAGTTCTGTCTTTTTCCTCCTGGGTAGGCTTCCCAGATGGTCACTGATCCTGCTTCATTCCTAGATGTGACTGGAAAGGCCAACAAATCCTGTTATAGCACCAGATCTACTCATCGTGTTCAGCCTCCAGGAGACTGTGCCCCATCAGCAAGGACATAGCTGGTGCTGGGTTCCATTCAGCTCCTGGATCTTCGGCCCAGATGAGCAGCCAGCTCTCACACCATCCTAACATTATTCATAACCCTCATCTTAGCTTTCTGAACCCAGCCGGAATGGAGGATATAGAATATAAAAATTTATTGGTAATGTCTGGCAGAAACTGCTACACAAATATTTTCCCTTCTGAAAAATTCTCACAGAATAACAGATAGTTGAGACTGGAAGGGGTCTCTGGAGATCATCTGGTTTAAACCCTGTATTCAGAGCAGGGTCAGCTACAGCAGGTTGCCCAAACCATGTCTGGGCAGGTTTCATTCCAAGGATGCAGCCTTCTGTCTCTCTGAACAACCTGTTCCAGTGTTTGATCATCTCATAGTGAAGAAATGTTTTCTTGTTTTGAAATGGACTGTTTCACCCATTGCCCCTTGTTCTGTCACTGGATCAAAATAGTCTAGCTCCATCTTCCTTATATCCTGCCTCTATACCCTATCCTACATACCCTGTATACCTTACCTTATATACTTATAAGGATATACCCTTTATATTCTCCTTAAGATACTATACATTATACATATATATATAAACAGGTATTCATACACTAAAAAGATCCCTCTGATCCTCTCTCCTCTACAGATAGCAGTCCCAGCGAGTTCTCTTAGCCCTTTCTTATATGAGAGATTCTCCAGTCCCTTCAACATCTTTGTGGACTTTTGCTGGACTTGCTCCAGAATATCCATATCTTTCTGATATTGTGGAGTCCAGCAGTGGATCTCAAACTTCAGTTTTGACCTCACCAGGATTGAACAGAGGGAAGGGTCATCTTTCTCAACCTACTGGTGGTACTCTTAATGCAATCCAAGATATTGATAGCCTTCATTGATGCAAGGGGACATTGCTACCTCATGTTCCACTTCTTGTCCGCCATGACCTTGATACCCTTCATTGCTTGGTTAAACAGGTCTCTCCTTTGTAAAACTATGCTGACTACTCCCAATTACCTTTACAACCTTTATAATAGCCAAGATGAGTTGATCTATCACCTTCCCAAAGATTAAGGTGAGGCAGATCAGCCTGTAGTTCCTCAGATCCTCTGTCATTCTCTTGAAAATAGGATTGATATTTGTGTTATCGTGGTCTTCAGTATCCTATCCTGTTTGCCACAAAAATTATCTAGAATGTCCTCACAATGGCATCAGGCAGCACTCAATATGTGCATCTTATCAGGTCTTGCATATGTCCAAGTTGTTTAGATATTCCCTAACCAGATTTTACTCTACCAACAGAAAGTTGTCTTTGCTCCAGACTTCCCCTCTGGTCTCAAAATCCTTGGATTCCTGAATTCTCCAGGACTCCTGAACACTCAAGGAAGGAATCTTTTCAGTAAAGACTGAGGAGAAAAAGACACTGAGTACCTTGACCTTTTTCATATTCTTCGCAACCTGCCTCATTCAACAGTCATCTCAAATTTTCCTTGTTCTTCCTTTTATTACTAAGAGTACATATAGAACTCTTTCTTGTTTCTCTTAATGTCCCCCTCACAGATTCAACTCAAGATAGGCTTTGATTTTTTAACTACATCTCTGACATAAGCATGTAAATTAAGTCATAGAATCATAGAGTCCTTCCTTTAGTTTTTTTTGATATAAATACTCTTTTCCAGAAGCCGTCACTTTCCAGGTAATATAAGAGCAAAAAAAAAAAAAAGAGCAAACAAAAACCCAGAAAAATTCTCTGAATAATCAGCTGGAGATTTCTCTGTAAAAGGAAAATAATAAAGCAACATTTAATCTCCTGAGGCTATTCTGAACTGTCTCTTCCTTGTCTTTAGCCATGGATTGGAAGGGACATGAGCTCAATGTATTTTGGTGATCATCACAGAGAAAAGCACTTTTAGCAAATGTTTTTGTATGATGAGCTTGATGAGACATTCAATTTTCCCAGAAAGTCATTCAGACAGTCATGAACAACTAACTGCATGACCACTTGCACTTATATATAACAAGCAAAAATCACCAATTCTTCTAACAATCTTCTCAATAGCCATTTTCTTTAGTATAATGGCTGTCACCTTAGCCAATTGGGGAAGCTCTAGGACTGGGAGTACAAGGACCACAGCAGAGGGAAAGAGAACCCTCTCTAGATCTTTCTGAAAAACAGCTATTTGCAAAACAGGACAGATTTGGGATGTTAAGCATATTGTAGAAGACCTTTAATTACAGCCATGTATGTTCTTCCATACAGCATCTGAAATATCTTGATTTATTCAGTGTAGAGAATAAATATTCTTCTACTCATTGCTTGAAGAAGATGCTTGTGGAACATAGCTCTAAGGGAGACTTTTTATACCTTTCTGAATATTTTCGAACTTTCTTCACAATTCTGATAATGTATATGCAATAAAAGCTCTATATAACTTTTTGCTTAATATGTGCTGTATGGTTTAGATAAGAAGCAAATTATGCTGCTTAGAGTGATTCAAACTTCTATTACCATGTATGTGTTGCATCATTTATTCCTGATCCGCAGGTCCTTATTGAAAAAATCTCTTTTAGTGCCTCAGGAGAATAGTATCTCAGTTCATAACCAGCTAAATTTTTGAATTATTTTCTAAAGAGAAATATATGTATCTCACTGAAAAAAAGTTTATAATTTTGCCTAACAAAAAGAAGCTAAAATTACAAATTCAGTTCAATCAATCATTTTCAAGATTTTCTTTGAGAAAGAAGCTGTAATAATAGGTAAAAGTTATTTAACAACCTGCTCTGAAAAGCTGTCTAACAATCTATTCTGTTTCCAATATTTTCATTGATAGAGTCAGTCAGTCTGTTTTCCTCAATCTAGTGATGTTTATATTTATGCTTTATGCAAAGTACAGGACCAAGCTTTGAATTGTTTTCACCTTTCTTTACACAGCTATGGTACAGATGTCTCCTGCAGTCAGTGAAGAGACTTTCTGAAAATACTCATACTTCAGAGAAAACAAGGGTCACCTAAATGACTTGCTTTTGGCTCTCACCCTGCTTTTTTTTTTTTTTTACTAAATATTGATTTTATATAAAAAATAAAAATGACCTTGATCCAGACATAATGATAGCAGAGATACAGAAAATAAAGAGAATTATCAATTCTGGACATTAATCATTTCTAGTATTTGTGTGATTTTCCATATTCTCTGAGTGCATCATCAAGAGACCTGGAGCCCTTGGGGCAGCTGGGGGTGGCTGGCTTGTGTCCTCACTGCTCAGTGTTAGCATCCTCCAGAGGAAACTTGTCACATTCCTGTCACACAAATGTAGTTGGTGGTGTCTTTTAAAACTCTTTGGGTTTCTCCTTGCTCTGAAACATTTTAATTATTTTATTGGCTTTGTTTATTTGCTTTCTGTTCAAAAGGGCAAATATAATGGAAAGGTCGTATCAGCTCATCAGGGCAGCATTTTCCTGGCATTATACTGTGTTTTTTTTGTGCTTTGTGCTATGTTACAAGCGGCTAGGGAAGAAACTGAAGATGCAAGACTGGCTCAGATGATGTTAGAAGACTGTCATTGGTTGAAAAAAAACAATGTACGTCCTGTCTATTTGGAGTAAATATCAGAGTGCTCTTGTCAGTGTGATTTGGTTTCTTCTTGGAAGAAATAATTTGCTCTGTTCACAAGACACCCAAGATTGAGCTAGCATGAATGGAATTTGGACATCTGAGGAACTAGAATTCAAAAATGCAGAATATTTGTTCCTTTTGCAGGCCCTCATTCCAGAGGACTATTTAGGATCAATGCCTTTCTGGCACAACCCTTCCTTTAGTTTTTCTGTTCTGAAGAACCAAGTAATTAAGCTCTTACTAAGCCTCAAGTAGTGGAAATTTACACGTCAACTGAGAAATGGCAACAAACAAGTGTGTTTTATTACAGAGGAACCCCAAATTTAATATTAAAAATTCCAGTTAATCTGCAGTGAATGAACAATAGACAAGAGACAATCATGAGGCAGCTCCGTTTTTGAAAATAGCTTGCTCTGAGCACTTACAGTTTTAATAATTTTCAGCTAAATTATGTAGAGGTGACTTTATAGAAGTTTGTTGATAGAAATCTGAAAATCATGTAAAAATTAAATGAATGACATTTTCAGAGTAGACAAAAATGGGAAGGGATCATAGAATTATGGAATACTTAAGGTTGGAAGGGACCCCTAGAGATCATCTAGTCCAACCCTCCTGCACATGCAGAGTCACCTAGAGCATGTGGCACAGGATTGCATCCCAGAGGGTTTTGAATACCTCCAGAGAAAGAGATTCCACAATCTCTCTTGGCAGCCTTTTCCAGTGCTCTGTCACCTTCACTGCTAAGAAATTTTTCCTCAAGTTCCTGTGGAACTTTTGGTGCTTCAGTTTGTGGTCGTTTCCTTTAGTTCTCTCAGTGGCCTCCACTGAAAAGAGGCTGGTCCCATTCTCCTCACTCCCTCCCTCAAAGTATTTATAGACACTGATCAGATTCCCTCCCAGCTTTTTCTTCTTCAAGCTGAACAGGTCCAACTCTCTAAGCCTGTCTGAAGGCAGATATTCGAGGCCCCTGATTATCCATGTAGCCCTGTGCTGGACTCTCTCCAGTAGTTTCCCATCCTTCTTGTACTGGTGAGCCCAGAACTGGCCCCAATTCTGTGAAAGTTCTAGGAAGCCTAGATGAGCTTCTAACTGATCTGAGAGGAAGAACTAGTCTGCTCAATTTTGTGGGAGAAGGTTAAATGAGACTGATAAGAGACCAGAGGCAAGATGGTGTTTTTTAAAAACACACACACACACGTACACACATGTACCCAAACACAGAAAAAAAAAAAGCAAATTTCAGAACAGACTCTTGAGTAAACAATGAGAATTTGACAAACAAAATCTCTTACAGCTGAATCTGTGGTGCATAGCCAAGGCTCTAGCAGTGCTGTGATTATGCAAAGGAGTACAAAACACTTGTGAAAAGATTGAAAGAAGAAAATCATATGAAGTTCAAAAAGTTCAAAGTCAAAATCCATAGTACCTTGCATTTGGAGTTGTACAATGCTTAAGATATCGTAAAGATGTAAGAACTACAATAGAATATATTGCTTTATGAGATTTTGCAAGTGCGGGTAGAGTTTGCACAGCAAGGACAAAGAGGATGCCAGCAGCATTGCTAGTTCAGATGATTTTTCAAAGGAAGAATGGATAAAATTGCAACAGAAAATGAGTAGGCTATCAACCTCAAAGTAAATGCAACGTTTATTAATTCTAGGTTGGATAAAAGAGCACAGAGTTGTTCTCTCTCGCTCACTGCGTGGTGGAGTAGCGGTGGGGAGCTGTGTTCTAAGCAGTGATTCTCCCTCCCCATGTTTACAAATATATGCACTACATTGGGCAATGTTAATTGAAAAGAAATCATTTTTTCTTCCCCTCAGAGCAGCACACCTTTGGATGCCAAGCCAGATTGGTATTAGTAACAGAGCTTCTGGCACGGAATGAAAAGGCACAAGTCCTGTGATTAAAACTTTGCACTTAGGAAACTTAATCCCAATAGGGAATATGAAAACTAAATATATGGGTAAATAATGAACTGGAAAAGGTACAAATTACACTTACACTGTGCATGTGTGCTTATATACTTATTTTAGAGTGGAAAAAAGTTAAGCCTCTGGTCCCATCAGGGAATGAACTTACTGGGAATTCAGGGGATCAAAGGAATTGAGGATGAGTTAATTTCTAAGAAATAATAATAATAAAAAAAATCTCAGCATGATCCAGAATAAAACTGGCAGAACTTAAATGTCCTGGAGTTCATGAGTTTAAGAGCTGGCAACATGATTATATTTAACAGCAGGAAAAAAAAAAAAAAAGATATAGCCTTTCATCTCCTGTATACATTCAGTATAACAGCATGAATTTGCACAGAGCACATTTAACATGCCCATTGGGAGACCCTGTCTCTCTCTGCTATTCAATTATATGAGGGTTGTAACTCTTCCTCAAACACAGATTCTTCTACTACATAGACTATTTAGGAGTAGGCATGTTCTCTGGCAGAGAAGACTGAGCTCCTATGGAGCTCCTGAAGGCCTCTTCAACTCTTCCCTGATCCATCACACACTGGAGGGGCAGAACACCTGATTGCTGTGTACACGGTGGACATGTTTTGAGCTCAAGCATGGGATTTATGGGAGTGATAAACTTAAGCCTACTCTCTTTTCTCTTCACTGAAAACCTGAGGTGTTTCACAGGAAGAAAGGCTGCATTCTTGATTAGACAGTGTGTCTCTACAGATGAAATTTTGAAGAAAAGCATGACTACAGGTCTTTGGAGTGACTGAGGAATAAAATAATCACAAATCTGGAATAAAATAATCACAAATGGAGATCCTTGTAAAGCATAAATAATGTACTAGGGAGCAAAGAAAAAAAACATAAATAAAAGTATAAACACATTACAGAAGTGAATATCTTGGCATTACAGTGGAAGATATAGTTCAATAAAGATGATTCTTTACGTGTGGAATGAGAAATTGTGCAAAGATCCTTACAATCAGGAATGATATCTTGGTATTGTAAGCTTTTCTTTTCTAAAAAAAAAAAAAATGAGAGCTCCATTCTCTCTGCTAGTCAAAAAATAGGTGGAGGTAAGAATTATTAAGAATAGAACAGAGAATGAAACAGAAAATGTGTGATGACATTTAATAATATATAATGTCACTTGTCAATGTCAATAATATTATAATGCTGAGATTATATAGTGGCATATTCTTTCATAGGTCCTTCTCAAGGTCTGGCTTGTGACCTCCAAAAACGTACAGAAAGACTCTACAAAGCTCACAAAATAGGAACAGAACTGCTCAAAAGCATAGAACAGCTAACTAAGCAAGCTGGAATGTAGCCAACTTCTTCAGCCTGAGGGCGCTGATAGAGATCTGTAGCTGAGACCTGTAAATTTATGAACAGCACAGAGAAGATTCATTATTCACCATCTATTTCAGGTCAAAAACTGGAAACAGTTGAACATTAAAAGAAGATAGTAAGTTGCAGGCTCAAAACAAAACAGAACAAAATTAAGATCTCTTCAAGTGAATCTAATGAAGTCATGGAAATCCTTGTCACAGGCTGCAGGAAGTTTATGTATATTCGAAGTGCATTTGAACAAATCCATAGAAGAGAAATTCCATTGGATTCTTAAATGCAAATAAATCACCATTG
>JAUBOD010000408.1:1384773-1411009 GCA_032353885.1 Nothura maculosa | reverse complement strand
GCCTGGATGCCGCCCTGTGCCACCTGCTCTAGGTGTGCCTGCTTGAGCAGTAAGGTTGGACTAAAAGGTCCTTTCCAACCTTGAGGATTCTGTGATTCTGTGAAAGATGATAAAATTCAGGATAAATATTTACACATAAGCACAGTAAGATGTTTTTGCAAATCCATTGAAGCATTTTTATCCATTCTGTGAGTTCATGTAAGGTCAAGAAAATTTAGCAGTATTGCTATTCTGTCACCTTTCAGGAAGGAGTGTGTAGTTCTTTCTAATCTAATGGCAGGTAACAGAACTGCAAAAAAGGGAGTAAGGTCCTCAGAAAACTGTGACGTATATAACGTCAGTACCATTAGCTTTACCTGACATCTCTTATTCAGTGCACATGGTGTTGATTGACAGTGACCCAACATGTTGATTCATACTATTTAATTGCTAAGTCAATGCCTAAAAAGGTTACAGCCATCCATGATTTGATTGCGGATGAGACTCCTGACTTTGAATACATTACCAAGGTTTGGCTGGATGACTCTCTAAAACCATTATTGGTCCAGATGACTCCCTTCTGAATCTTGGCTCATCATGATTTGAGAAATGGTTAAAGAAAATGTGATACTACAGGAGCAGACAAAGCAATTGCAAAAAGCAGTAGCAAAAAGTGGATCTCAGCAAAACTCAAACTGGAAATAAGATGTATCCTTTTAACAATAAAGGAAATTTATTCTGAAGGCAGATCAGAGAGTGGTAAGTAGCCTGTAAGTTATATATCATCAATAACCTCAACAAAAAGCATTCTCATGGCAATCAATGAGCACAACGAATTCCAGCACTGAAATCAAATTAAAAATTTCTAAGAATGAGATACCATGTTCTGTTTTAGTGATTAGTGATTTTGGAAAAAATCCTTCTCTTGCCCTCCAAAAGTTAGTGGTGCCTAATATGCAAATATAGCCATCTAGTTTATTCCAGCAAAATATCTGAGACCAGGTCCAGCAGAATATATTCTTATATAATTATATATAGCATCTATTTATATAATAAGAATATAATGATAAACTTAGTCCTAATTCAGGTTCTTATAACACTAAGAGGAGTGAAAAAAAGGTAGACAACTGGACCCTTGTTTGGACATGGGAATGAATCCCTCTGGAAAATGCTAATTTGATTCCAGTTGGACTTAATGGCTAGGACAAATGAAGGAATTAGCATACATATTCTTCATAAAATGCTAGTTTGTGGAGATTACCCAAGCTGGTGCTAAACAAGCTATTTTAGCTATCAGAGATGTATATTCCTGCTAGGACTTTCTTGTTAAATCACACATATTATCCATCCACGGTATATTAGACTGCTTTGTTGCAGCTATTTGATTGATAGGTCTGGGCCTTGGTGATATTAATTTGCATAAATTCTACTTCATTTGCTTAAATTTTGCTTGAGATACTGGTGTATCTAGAATAAAGAAGTGTTTTATTGAATAGGAGTAGATTTAAAGATGTGCTTATTTGTTCTTAATACCTACAAAGCATATGCATTAAAATAAGCATAAATAATCAGCATTTTTTATTAAGTAAATAATTCTGGATATCATGCTACATGTACACACTACACATTCATGTATTGTAGCACATGTTGAACCGTGGCACTGTACCTTATACACCAGGAATTGAAAGAATAAGCAATATTATAAAAACTTAGATATTATTAACTGCCAAGTGCTGTTATTGCTGCCATTTAATAACTTCTTACTGTTTCTTCTACTATTTCTCTTGTTTCTTTAAGAAAATTTTTAAAAAAAGAAAAATTAAAAGGCTGTCTTCAAAACAGTGCTCTCCAGTGCAAATCTATGTGCTTCAAGTCAATTTTGTCCTTGCTATTCTCCTTAGCAGTCTCCTTCTGTTTGGCTGTGGTTACATAATTGTTTTAGCTTGCCAGCTTCAAGGTCAGTCTCAAGTCAGTTTAATCCTACCAAGATTTAGTTTCTATCAAAGAAGAAAAGAATTTCAAAATCAGACAAGTTTTCTGTTATTGCTTTTTCTAAAATATCTTCTCTTGGTTTTGGTAAGAAATATGAGAGACATCATTTATAAGACATATATAAAATGCAGGGACTGGGCAATCTGTTTAGACACAATCACAATGATTATGGTTACACAAATTATTCAGCCTTCCTGTTACCTGAAAAGTGTTGGCCAACTGTTATTTTTCAGTTAAATCTTTTAGGTAATACATACATCCCAGAGAAGTACCACTTAAGAGTCTCACCAGAAGGAATCCTACTGCCTATGCATTCAGGAGAGATCAGAGAATTGAAAAGTTCAGATGAACAGAGTGCAGACAAAAGTAAAGTTCCCTAAATTGTATTGCCAACTTTAATTTGCTATTTTTAACTTAGAGATTCTATCTATTTGCTACCAAAATATGTTTGGAAAGTTTCAGGCTATTTAATGCTAGAAATATCATTAAATGTATAAAGAATTTGCTCAAATTCACAAAAGAAAATGTGAGGAATCTGATCTGCTTCAAAATAATTTGCCATTAAAAAGTTAGGATTGGGCAAAATACTATGGATTTCAATTAGTTGGCTCAAAAAAAAGTGCTATGCCACTCACAGTATGAACTATTTTGATTCTATTATGTTGATCCATTGGAGGTGATCCACTGGCCTGGCCTGTTCTCATTTTCTGTCAAAGTCTGCATAGTTTTCCTTGTAGGATACCTCATTTGTGCTATACTATGAACCTCTCTCAATAATTCATGTTATTATGACCCATCATAAATCACAACATTCAGTTCAGGTACTCAGGCCTGTACCTGTATTACAGGTCTGTACTTCTGTATTACAATATATGATATTGTAATACAGAAGTACCTGCTAGGAAGTACCTTCTAAGAAACAGAAGCAGCAATATTTGAAAAATCAAAATCTTCTTTTGTTCTGATGGAAATCACATTTTCCCCCATTTTGTGCCAATTTGGCTTTAAACAGAAAACCAGACATCAGTCACTAAGCACCCTGCTAATCAAAAGCTTTGCATGGCATAATCAGATCATTTCTGTTATTTTCTACTAGTCCTATGACAACAACATACATTTGTATGCCACAGGGCATGTACACATAATAGTAATAATCAGTAACAATAATCATGTTTCTTGCTTCTTCCAGTTTCATACTTTCTAATGCCCACTGTTGTTGTGCAAGTTAGTTGACATTCTGCAGCTGTGGCTGCAGTACTCTCCCCACAGAGATTATATCACATCACAGAGTGGGTTTCATAATACTATTTAGGAAACTATAGCTGGCATTTATATGCATGAATGTGGTGCTAAAGTGAGAACTTTATTGTTCATTTTTAAAACTGATGTGTAAAATTGGCCAGCTTAACAGGCAAATGAGAGTAAGATAGGAAAAGTGAACATATATTATCAATAAGTCATAATGCACAGTCTCATGTGTTACCAATACACTCTTAATATGTTTCTGTCTCTCTCTTATCTTTGGCAGACTAGACTTCATTTCTCATAACCTGGACATTTCATTTCGCAAGGAGCTTAAACGTTTTTACAAAAGCCTCTGTCCTGACAGCAACCTTCATGCACTTCAGACACTACCTGTGAATCACACAAGTTCTAAGTAAAAAGAGCATTATTTCTGTATAAGCATCTGCAAAGTATATATATATATATATGTTTGAATAAAATTGTCTAATACATTGTGAAAGCTCTTCTTGCAACTGAAAAGTAGATACAGCTGTAAAATGCAAAATAAAATGCTCCTCCAAAGCTGTAAATACATTCAGTACAGCTGAATCTAAAGCCCTCTGGTCACTTTAACCCAATCTCAGTCTGTTGCAATATTCTAGCAAAGCAAATATAAAAATTTAACAGAGAAACCGGAAGAGACTAAAATGACACTAGGGAAGTATTATATCTTCAGTGAGATGGTTCCAACTCTTAGAGAAATGAAATTACATACTCCCTAGAATTTTTCAGGTGAGGTTCTGATAATGGGTACTCTATTATCACTATTTTGTCAAAGATCCTTTATTTTTTCTCCTTCCTTTGTTCTAGGTTTCACTTTTCCTGTTAGTGTTTTGTTTATCCAGATCCTTACTTACTCTTCTTGCAGTTCTCTCTCCAATGTTTTTTTCCCGAATTCTGATATCTCTCTGGCATGTTAATACCTTCTCTGCTGCAAAAAAACACAAAACTCATCAGAAATGTAATCAGAAAAAAAAAATGCATACCATATTTCCATATTTGCACCAGATATATTTGCATGCTTTGCCAGACTCATAAAGAGAAACCATATCAGGAGATTTGCCAAGCCTATTAGATTAAAATAATACTTCTGTAATTTCAATTATTTATAATCAATTCATCAAGAAAAGGATACACTAAACGAAACTTGTGATAATCACAGCTAAGGCTTTGATGAAAAATACAGCTTTAAAAATATCACTCAGTTAAGGGACTGTTTGAATATGTAAAGTAATTAAGTTGATCAGATGATATACTATTTAGTATAAACTAGTTGTTCTAATGTAACTGGGATACATGGAATGTCATTTCTGGAGTACAAGTCAATTCCAGCATAAGTTAGACTTGGTGCAAATTAAGCTGTAGTACCTACTTGTATGTCTGTAAAAGTCCAGAATTTTATTAACTTTCACCTTGTCTGTGCTCTCCATCAGCAGTTCAAGAAATGGGATATTTATCAAATTTAGAGACTGTTTGACCTTCTTCAAGTTAATACAAAATCAGATTGACCTATAGTTACCAGCACCAAGAGCTAGTTCACTCATTAGATGCCTTCTAGATAGGGATGGCCAAACTGTTTGACCTGAGATCACTGATGAGCTACATCCCATTAACCTCCAAAGAAAGGAGAGACAAGGAAAGGAAAATAGGGGATGAAAGAAGCTTCAAAGTAACCACTGTGGTTAAACAGTAGGGTGGCATATCCTTAGTGCCACTTTGACCACATTCCTGCCTTTCCATACCAAGAGTTAGCCTTGCTTTCCCCTATGTACTAAGAATGTCTCACTAGGAAAAAAACAAACAAGCAAGCAAACAAAAATGACTCAAAATAATATCATTCTTTTGGTAAGCAGCTGATTTACATGAAATCTAAGATGCGCCTTCGTTTTTAGCTGCTTATATCCTAAATCTCACCTAATTTCATAGAAGGATGTTGGTGAATGAGCTGTTTGGAATGCATTTTGGTTATAAGCAGAACTAGGCATTCACCCACAATACCATTTTGGTTGCTATTTTTAAATGTAAACAGTTAATCTCAGGCTACCAAAGTACCTTGTCAGGGATAAGCAAAACTTGAAATAGTTGGACTTGAGATTAGATATAAATGAGAGACAGACATAACTTGATGTCTGGCTTCTTTTGATCCCAGTATCTGGACAAAAATGTGTTATGGTTATTTCATATGATAGTAACACTTTTTTTTCTTGAATAAAGATGGAGGAGGCTTTCCAGTGTAAAATCAGTGTAAATCTAGGCTCTTTCACACTGAATGAGTCCTGTCCTGAATGAGGAGAAGGAGGAATCAGGAAGAGTCTTAAAGCCAGTCAGGTATGGCTGGTAAGTACATACAGTCCCTGGCACAGGATCCCCAATGGCCAAGGTAGCCATTGGTCAAGGCAGAGCCTGGAGAAAAATGGATACTCATAATGTAAATTCTTTATTTTTATATCAAAATAATTTGCCAATAGAGATTTTAGAACCTCGACCGCATTTCACGGACAAATTGTGATTTTAAGATTTTACTGTTGTCCAAGTCAAGTAAAGAGTGATGTAAATACAGATCTTGAAAAGCACTGAAACTGTAATTTTTGTTTATATTATGAGAACACTAAGTTTAGCATCCAGCCAAGTGAAAGAACAGAAAATGTTCAAAATAACTCAAGAGAAATATTCTGATGCAGAAATAAGAGTAACTCATATCAAGTAAGCAACAGTTATACAAAATATTTTGCCATCAGTGCACAGTCAGGAAAACGCTTAAATTATTCAGTGAGTGGATTGGAGTAACAATGAAATTTACAATAATCAAAATTTGCTTATGGGTAATTCAAAAACAGAAAGAGGGGCTAGATTTGTCAAATAAATTGTTTACTGCAAATAATTTTCTCAGCTCTTTCATGTGTGCCTAATTTACTATCAATAACGCATGGAAATGCTGAGAGGCAGAAGAACCATATAACAGGTATTCCATTATGTAATTAAGGATCATTAACTATATTAATGACTTTTCTAATTCTTATATTGCTAATTGATCAGAAATATACTTTCAAACTTCCTCACACTGATGAAAGCAATGCATCTCAGAGGAAAGGACAAAATGGCACTAAAGAAGGAAAACATTGACATATCCTTGGAAATCAAGCATGATAATCATGATTTAGCAGATTTTATGTTAGTCTGTAGTTTAATCTGGAAGCATTTTGGTCACAGAATTACAATGCTCAGTGCATAGGATGTTTTAGTCTGATGAGATGAAGAATAATTTCAGTTCATCTGGAGCTAAAATAAATATCATATTATCTTAAGTGGTATTCTGTGTGTGTCTGGGCTACCTTGCCACAATGAAGAGCCCAGACACAGCTTGATGCAAGCAAAATGTCATCTTTATTGTTCCTACACACACTTTTATATAAACCATATAAACCAGAAGGCAGCGTGTCTTGCATGGATTGGTCACTTCAAAAGACCAGGCGCTCCCAGGTGCTCCTTGATTGGTCAATACAAAAACAGCTGCAAACAGGTCATGGAAGAACAATGGCAGCAATCAAAGCCCATCTCAAAACAATACTTCCCGCAAGATGACTCAGCCTCACTTTGTTATCACCAGGGCTCGTGCATCACACCTGAGGCCCTGCCAAGGCTAGTCGAGTCCTGGCCCACAGACATATGGAAAAAAAAAAAAAGACAGAAGTGTTAATTCAAAGAGTGCTTAAATACATGGTTAGCATTAAAACATGCTTACATCCCCCTATTACATCCCCTTAGCTGTACTCTCACATATGTGTCTATTTTGATACATTTGTCATTGTTTGGCTCTAGCAGTGACATTTTCAAAGGAGACCTTGTTGATGTTTTTTAAATGTGAAACAAGTATCTAACTCCTACAGGCTGTCTTAAAAACCTCCAGCCTAAACTTTGTTAACATGACAATTTTAAAGCTTTATTATAATGCAGCATTTTTAAGGTGTACAATTGTGGACCTTTGTAAATCAAGTCTAAAAAGGATTTTTCATAGCAAATGCTGCAGTGAAATTTGTGATTTTTTTTTTAAGAGAGGAGGAGGAAAAAGTGAAGGAACAAAAGCCAAGATGCATTTCCCTACCACTGTAGGAAGGCACATACCATCAGTAATCTGTTAGTGTTTTTTTTTTAAGACATATTCAAAATGTTTCCTATTCTCACTAAAGTTAATAGCTACGACTCCACTAAGCAAGCAAGAAAGCATGTTTTCCATGTGTTGCAAGTGAAAACAAATTTATAAGGATACTTTGGCATTTTCACTACTAAATAGTAGGTTTCCTTGATCAAAGTGAAAAAGAGAACTCATTTTAAAGCATGTTGGAACTATCCCCATTGTGAATGCTGTTGCGTTGTTTGCATTCTTAGTAGCTCGCAAAAATATTTTTGAATCCTTGGAAAACAATGTCATCCTATGTATAGTATTCTTATGAATTTACCTAGACTTTAGAAACAACGGGATGAGTACCCACTCCCAAATGACAGGGTAAGAGAGTTTCTTTGGGTAGAATACTAGGTAAGAAAGATGGAGATGTTGCCCATGAAGGAAGAGAGCTTTGAATCCAGCTGATGTTCAGACTGTTCGGGGGAGGACAGAAATTTGGAGTTGCTTTCTCTCCATTTCCCTATTGAAAGCAAGGTGTCCACCCTTATAATGCTACTAATCTTTCAAACATAGAAAGCTTTTAAAAAAAGGTATTTTAGTGTCAGTTATTTCCAAACAGACTTGACTGGGTTTATTTCCTGTGTAGCTGCAGGAAAAAAAAAAAAAAAATCTTTCACTAGTAACTCTCTCAGAACACATGACATCATGAACTGATGACCTGATTTTTTTTCTAAGTTTCATTACTACCTGGCCTTTGATATCAGGAAATAACTAAGCTTTCAGAAAAGAGTGGAATGTTATAGATTGGTAGATATAGAATTCTCTTAAAGCAGGAGACGAAGATCAGAAATGTTTTGGGAGACTGTAAAATAAGTCCTCATAAAAGTGGCTACTGTTTTTGATGAAAATTACTGAAAGTTGGTGCACAGATGAACAAGAAAACAGATTTTCTCTTAATGATGTCCCTAGATTCTCAAATTAAGCCTAGCAGGTAACAAGATCCTTTCTGGATTTCAAAAGATATCTCACATCCAGGTGCTGAAACATTTCCTAAAGCCCTGGAAACAAGAACTTAAAAATTCAACATCAAGAGGCCTGTAATTCCTCCACAGATGTCTCATTCTTAAATACAGCATGACAGCATTTGTCTAATGCAGAGCCTAGTTTTTCATATGTAGCTCAGATTGCTTCCAGGAGCATAAACATGTTATAACTTGGAACTAGTCACGCAAGACCTCAAAGGTACAACATCTACATTTCAAGTGCATTCTTTTTGGACTTGGAAAGTAGATAAGGTAGGGAGTAAACCTAAAGAAAACAGCTATGCTTCCAGATAGCAAAAATACAAATTGGAGAATTCTTACAAAATCAACAGATGGATGATTTGTGAAGAAAGACACATAAAGTTTGTTGTTGTTGTTGTTTTCCAAAGGCTACATAGAAAGACTTTAGTTTTTTTGTCTTACTAGCATTTATTGACAGTTATGCTCTTAATAGATCTTCAGTTATAGTTTAAGCAAACCAGAAAGGTTATAATGTTGCTTTCTTCCTGGAGTAATGCAAAGCTAGCATAGTTAAGCTTATCTTTTGGCTTGAGATCTAAGTATAAAGAGGTCTGTATTCATCTAAAGTCTGCATTCACATCTGCCAACACATTGTAGATATTTCAAAGAGCTTAAGTTATTGCAAAGAACAGTAGATGTCTATCACTGGACAAATTAATCTCACTTTCTACTGAAATATCTTGATCTAGGTTTGCCAGAGTTAGGATTTCTGGGAGGCTGAACCAATTCATTCTGCATACTCACATCCAGCAATTAGGCTTTTCTGAAGCACTTGTCTTATCAGGTCTGCAGTGACACAGGGATTTTCCTATGCTAGTGTTTGATCATATAGTGTTCCATGTGCTATGTGTGAACTGCTCAGAAGACATGCTCATGCCCAGTTGGTTTTGCATTTCTTCCCTCTTGTACTGAGGAGCTAAGAACCGCATACAGGACTCCAGATGTGGCCTCACCAGGACTGAGTAGAAGGGGAAAATCACCTCTCCTGGCCTGTTGGATATGCTGTTCTCAATGCATCCCAGAATCGCATTGGTCTTGACCATGAGGCCACAATTCTGCCTCATAGTCAACTTGGCATCCATCATGATGCTCAGGTCAGATGCTCTGCAGAGCTGCTCTACAGAAGGCCAGTCCCCAGCCTGCACTGGTGCCTAGGATTATTCCTCTTTAAATGCAGGACCACTTGCTCCCATCGAACTTCATGAGGTTTCTCACCGCCCAGTCGTCCAGTCTTTCAAGGTCCCTCTGGATGGCAGTGCAGCCATCTCTAGGGTATCAGCTACTCCTTTCAATTTCATATTATCAGCAAACTTACTGAGGGAGCACTCCGTCCCTTCATCCAGGTTGTTGATGAATAAATTGAATAGGACTGACCAAAGGACTGACCCCTGGGGGACACAGCTAATTATAGGCCTCCAACTGGACTCAGTGCCACTGATCACCACTCTCTGATCTCTATCATTCAGCCAGTTCTTAATCCACCTTATCATCCACCTCATCTATCTCACACCTCCAGAGCCAGAGTCCAGGAGGATGTTGTGAGGGACGATGTCAAATGCCTTGCTGATGTCGCAACAGACAACCTCCACCACTCTCCCCTCATCTATCCAGCTAGTCATTCCATCACAGAAGGCTATCGAGCTAGTCAAGCATGACTTCCCCTTGGTGAATCCATGCTGACTACTCCTGAGCACCTTCCTGTCCTCCATGTGCTTTGAGACAACAGCCAGGTTGAGTTGTTCCATTGCTTTTCCAGGGATGGAGATAAGACTGGTTGCCTTTACTTGCCTGGGACCTCCTTCTTGCCCTTTTTGAAGACTGGCATGACATTGGGTTTCTTCCAGTCCTCAGGCACCACCATTTTTCTCCAGTACATTTCAAAGATGATGGAAAGTGGCTTAGCTATAACATCCACCAGCTCATGCAGTAGAAAATGAGTTTTATGTTGCATATGCTTGTATTCTGTCTGGAGATTTGGTACGTGGGAAACTGAAAGCAGATCTTACCAGTAGCGACTCTAGCAAAAAAACTGTTTGATCTCTTATATGACCAGAATCTGGTCAAGCAGATCCCTTTTATCTGGTCCTGCTCCTCTGAAATCTGTGCAATTTTACTATCTGACTTGCAGTTTCACTCAAGATTTTAAACTACATCTCACGGTCACTGCAGGCAAACCTTTATTTCTTCCTTGTTTGTGAGTAGTAGGTCCAGAAGTAGACTACCTAATGAACTCATCACTTGTGTCAATGAAGTCTTTGAAATGCTCAAGAAATATCCTGAATTTATTGCATCCAGTCATGTTGCCCTTCCAGAAGATACAGGGGTATTTAATGTCCCCAGTGAATATTGGGACCTGAAATTGAATATTGGGACCTGAAATCATGAGGCTGTTTCCATATGTCTAAAGAATGTTTCGTATACTTCTTCACTAAGTGGTCTGTTACAGACATCATGACACCATCTGTGTTGGTCTGTTGCCTTTTTACCCCTAAACCCTACCTAAACCTTAATTTAGGGAAACTAAAAAGTATAGAAGTTCTTTAAGTATATAAAAGTGTATATTCTTTCTTTTCATTACCCAGCATATGACAAAAATAATATAATTGAAGCTACTTCAAATTGGTATTTATTTGTATTTGTACTATGATAAACAAGAATCAACATATTTATTTGATTCTTTTATCCTTCTGTTCATATTTTTATATTAATTTTATAAAGTTATTGTCAAAAGAAAACCACCTTAAGTTTTCTTTGTCCTTTTTTCTGTAATGAGAAAAGTTATTTTTGCTAAAGAGGCTTCTGTGGAATAATTAGTGCCCCCTTACCTTGTGTATTGCACTCTCTTTGCAGGAGTTACACACAATTTAAAACATCAATAAGAAGTAAATTGTTGTAAATTACTATTCTTTCCTCAGTATCTAATAATTTGCTGGAACCAATAACAATGGTGTCAGAATGTAACCTTGGATCTGTTCTGCTCTGTTGTGAACATATTAATTGTTCTCACAATGCTAATCCTCTAAGAATACTCAAGAAGCTCATGGTAACTCCTTGAGCTTTTTTCTTACCTCTGTTTATAGATGTGAGTGCTGTATTTTTCCTGGTGTTAATGCTCTGAAACTGCAAATAAAAGTAAAAGAAAAGAAAATGTAGCTGACAAAGCCTAAGCTAAGTGAGCTATTATCACAGCATTGATATAAAATCGACTACTCTGCTAATAAAAGAAACTGATGATAAAATCCTTTCAGTTCTTCTGATTTATTTTTTCTCTATCAGTGATACAAAAACTCCAAAGGGAGAGGTTAAGTGCACATCTGGGTGCTTCTTTGAGAGTCTTTGACTGATTTTATCTATGAGTATATGTCTTTTTCCTAAGATTAAGGGAACTTTATTTTTGGAAATGAGCTGATTTCTCAGAACCCACTTCTGCTCAAAAATAAGTAGTGGTAAGAACTAGCCACTGGGTCTTCATTTTCCAGGTACATGTGCTAACTAAGCACGGAGTCATGGAAATAGCACTTTCACGTGTAGTTCTGTTTCAGTCATGATGGAGATCTGAGCTATCTTAAATGATCTCACATTTGCTGTGGGCTAAATACACACAGTCAGGCAGCTACTGCGAAGCTGCTCACATGCAGCACTGTTACCCTCAAGTAACTCATTTGTGTTTTGAACAAGTCACGAGCCAACAGACTTAAATCAAACTGTTCTGACTGTAAATCGGGACTCTTACCTACTAAATTTGTCACTTTCGGCTGGTGATGTGTGGCTCACATCTCAGGCAAGAGGTGAAATGTGCTAGATTAGATAGTGCTAGATTAGATATGATTTGCTCATTTCTTCCTAATGGTTCAGTTCTCATTACACAACAAAAACATGGTGCTAAAGGATGGAAAAAGGTCCTTCCTGCCCAACATCATGTCAGTAAATTCCAAGTTACAATTATGTTATCCATTGAGAAATATTAATTTGAGCAGTGGCATCACAGAAGGGTGTACCACTAAAAATCTTTCCTCCTGACAAAGTGTTTGGCTGTTGAGATGAAGTTCTAGGCATTTCATATAGTTATGTGTATAGGTAGGGCTCTTAACCCTTCTAGTAGAGTGTGTCCACTTGGTCATCATGGAAAGTGGTTATCGGTTTCTATTCTTCTCCATTCCAGGGTTTTGGTTTTTTTTTAGCAATGGGTTAACTTACATTTTCTGGGCTGACAAGTAACCTCAGCCTCACATGGAAGAAGATGGTAAGTGATGGAGAATGCAACGTAGAGCAGGGAGGTCAGTTTTCACCAAGAGATCACTACAAGGACAGACTTGTTAAGAATGATTCTGGTTTGTTGTTCACATCCGTGAGTTTTATGATGCACAGTGCTAATTCTCTGACATGAGTTTAGCATGCTTTTGGAAGAGTGCTGCTGTTCACTGGTGTTCTACAACATGATTCCTATGGCTTTGTATTTGAATACAGTGCTATAATTGTGATAGCACTGTGGATCTTACGACTATGAGAGAACTAATAAAATTGTAACTTCACATTTATAACACATGGTTTCAGAGAAGAGCCAATAAACAGTATAAGCCAATAAACTGTATAGTTAAAAGTATACTAAGAGTAGATTTTTGAGCCTCATCAAAATGTGTCTGACAAACCTCACATTCAATCTGTTTTATGTTTTAATTTTGTTATTAATGTGACTGTGAAACTCCCTGAGCTATAAAAAAAAAATCTTGGAAGTTAAGCACCTGAGTGTACAGACAGACGAAGAGAATGCTTCCACAAAAGGTTGAAAATCTGTACTAATAAAAGAACATTGAGGTAAAACATTTATGTTTCAAAGAAGTCTTTGATGTTATTACAAGCATACAATAATACAGGAAGACAATGGTATCAGAAAGCAGCTTTACAGAAACATTTGTTGGGTTTTGGTTGAAAACAAGCTGGGCATGCATCAGCAGTTCGTTGTTGCAAGAATAAAGGTCAACTGCAAAGTGTGCTGCATGAGCAAGGGGTGCAGTCAGCAGGTAGAGAGCAGTATTTTGTAACTCTCATTTTGGCACTTCTAGAATATTTGGAACACTTTGCCCAGTTTTATCCTGTGGGTTTTCCAGACTGATTAAGGAGCTAGAACAACGAGTGTATGAGGAGAAGCTGAGAAGTTTATTCTGCCTCTGCCTGCTAAGAAGGTTCAGGGGAGACCTTATTGCTCATCTGGGCTAAGTATCAACCTAGCTGTCTTCAGAGAAGATTGAGGCAGAGATTTCTTAAACATGTACAAAGGGATAAGAGACAATGAGAAAAAAAAATTCTAAATTTGAAATCTCCAATTAAATATAAGGTGAATTTTTATATTGAAGGTCAATTTTTAAATACAAGGTGACCCCATGAAAATGGGTCAAACACTCACACAGGTTGCTCAAAAAGGCTGTGGCTTCTCCATCCCTGAAGATGTACAGAATGTAACTGTACAAGACCCCGAGCAATCTGATGTAACAGGAAAGTAAGTCCCGCTTTGTGTTGGACATTGGAGTACATGAACTCCAAAGATCTACTCCAACCTACATTTTATATACATGAGTCTACAAATCTGTAGAGTTGTACGGATTTACAAAATATATACATAACATATACAAATGTATCTATATAGAGAGTATGTGTATATATACATATATTCAAGAAAGGCCCTTCAGCTGAAGAAATACATCTCATGAGAGCAATAATGGGTATTTTTCAAATGTTTCTCAGGAAAGATGTGCAGCAAAGCAGATGGAATATAAACCTCCCTGAAGAGAAATGTCAGAGAGAAGGAAGAATCAGTACATGAACTGCTGAATTTAGAGAAGAAAAGAAAGTGCACCTTATACAAAAAAAAAAAAAAAGATAAACTGGTAAGAATTTCAAACATGGCTTACGTAACCTACCAGCTGAGATTTATAGAATCCGGTAAATTGAAAGATGACATTTTTAAAGGAAGTAGTCAAATAAATGACTGGTGAAGATATATATATTTTTAAATGAGTTTTAGTATTAAGACATTGGACTAACTCAAGTGCATAAGAGTATGCAGATAGGGCTGCAGATAGACTTAAAAAGAAAGCAGGAAGAAGGGAAGTTGCACTCGAGGCAAAACTTTCTGAGATTATTGATCATTCAAAGGCATTGATAACAAAATAACTGCCAGTACTGCTACATAAAATACTAGCTTTGTGAATCAAAATAAACTTCATGCACACATGTTAAATTCTGATGTTTAAGCATACTATGTGATGAAATGAAACTAATCATCATAAGCTGCTGCTGCATTCCAAACTCAGACGGCTCTCCATGGAAAAGCACTCTAGAGGCTGTTTGACCTTCAGAAAGAAGTTCAAGTGTTCTTAATAGATCAGTCATCCCTTGTTGAACACCTCTGTGGCAAGCACTTTCTTGCACATCTGGTTCCTTATCTAAGATCTTTGACAAGCTGTCTCCCTTCCAATTGCTATTCCATAAGAGCAATGCAACAAGACGAGATGTCGGCAGCAACACAGAGAGATACCAGGGAATGACTGATTTCCAGAAAGAATCAGTTCCAGAACTACAGGGCTGGGCTTCCATTGTTCATTAAAATCTTAGGGCTCAGAGACCCCATATTGACAGATAATATCATGAAGGTCACTGCCATCTATTTAAATTTGCTGGAAAAAAAAGAAGTTTCCTATTTGCTTTTACAGATGGAATGTTTATAAGGCTGGATATGCAATGCAATTTCTATTCCTAAATCGAATCTTTGTATCATTTGACAGTCTAAGTAAATCTCCTCAGTAGCTGTACTCTTCCAATATCACATATTACCAGTGAGGTCTGGATGACTGTGAGGAAATAATTTATTGAAATATGTACTAAATTACTACTTTCATTACTTCTTATCTCAACATGCCTGTGCAAAATTTATTCTTTATCAATGAAATCCAAGCATAGGAATTGGTTTGTAAGTTCCAATGTTTTACTGTTATGCCTTACAGCCATCAAGAACGGCAGGCAAAAGCCTACACAAAGCTGGTCATGACTGCATATTTTGCTCATTTTAATATACAAAGCTCATTTACCATCTGAAATATTTCTCTTTTGACATGATTTATTTATTTTTAAATGATTTTTATTGCTGTTGCTTTTGGCTAGATCACCATATCAGATTACCAATGAGACATGGACTGCTGACAATTTTCTTGAGAAGGTCAGTTACAAAATGTGAATGACTACAGAGGACCGCAAACCTAGCCAGTTTGCCAAGAACAGAGCTGGCCTGTCTGCCGTCCAAGTCAGACTCTTGACTATAAGCTGATAACACTTCCCATTTTCTCAGACCCAGTTTCACGACAAGGAGTTTTGAAGCTGTAGCAGGACTGATATAATTAGCACTGTGAAGTCCAGAAAACCAACAATCTGTTAAAGCTTTCATCTATCGTATCTTTCATATAAGGGAAATTTTGTGAACTTCTGCTTGTAAATTTCAAGTAGATTGAAGGCATCCAGACCAAAAGTTTTGCTTGCATCATTCCAAAGAGCTGTTCTTGAATTCAAAACTGCACTTTTCCGGATGGTAGATTATTAAGCACTGAAATAGGTTGTACAGATGTATTGTGAAATCTCAGTCCTTGGAGCTTTTCAAGAAACACTGGATAAAGTCCTAACCAATGAAACCTTAATATAATGCTAACCTTGCTTTGAACTGGTGCTCAGTCTGTGGACCTCCCTATGTCTCTTTCAACTGAATGATTCCGTAATACTTATTTTGATGTCATCAGGATGTACAGCAATTGTTTGAGCCTTTTTCTTTTGCAGAATGATGCTGAAAACACAAACATTACATACTGGTATTACTATTGTTAACACAGAAATGAAATACCTCTGAGACTTTGTTCACATTGGTAACAGTAATAAGAATTTAGTCTAGAGTAGGGAAAGGGAAGGAGAAGGGGAATGGAACATTAAAATCCCATGCAGATCTTAGCACAGAATCTCTACTTTAGAATGTCCCATCATTTACAGAAAATGATGTTAATATGCCAAATTTGCTGAAAACTGATCCCTTGTTCGGTTTTCAACTGGCAGTTTGCCAGCTGCCAGTAGTGCCTGGGACTGAAAAATAAAAACCAGTTTGGAGAGAGAGTGTCAGCAAATGTCATGAAGTAGAAGAACCTGAATTCTCACCCAGCTGTGAATCAAAGTCCAAATTATTACCAACCTGATTGAATCAAAATAATTGTCTCTATTGTGTTTATTATTCATGATCATTTTCAAGACTTTGCCTGATTTCTAGGTTTGCCTTCCCAAGTAAAATTAATAATTCTCATAAAAGAGAATTCTTCTGTTGAAGAAAAAAAATGAAAAATCTCTTCAGGTACTCTCCACAGATTTCTCTACAATAAACTCCAGATAATAGTAATTTGGAACTTCTTTTCTCTTATTTTAAAAAATCATGTTAATGTTGCATAGTCTATTTTAAACATATTTTGAATATATTAAAACTCAGTGTTTTTCATTTCTTTTTGAATAACAAATGCTGTGAATACGGCTTTCTCAAAAGTTTGCTTGGCAAGAGGTACAATGTGACTTTTTAAAAGATAAAACAAACAAGTTAATCTAGTTAAAAAATAATTCTGTAATGAATTTGAAAGTTGGAGAGAGAAAACTTGGGAAGGTATCTGTACATGGAGCAAAGAAATGTTAAAATTTCAGGAGTCCAAAGCATCATATTACTAATTTGTCAGCAACCAGGGATTAAGGTTTTCAATTTTGGGGGACTTTACACGGACACTGGGCATTTGCCATTGAATTACATATTGCACAAATGAGACCACGATGCTAACATTTAATATTTTTACAGCATGAATAAATAAGACAAAGCTAGTCTTTGCTTACATTTGCTTACATTTTCTTGATAAATTAACAGGAATTGCTTCATGGTGAAATTAAAAAGCAATATTAATATCTATAATAATAAACAGAAAATATTAATCATCTTTGCTTTTCAGCTCTAGGGAGACAGAGGATTCTTTCAGGCTTTCTGCGCACAGGGAATATTTTGCTGCCAAAATTTTGCCTAAATATTTTGTTCTACATTAACTTTAGGATTATTTTTGATTTCCTAGGTTCCTACTTCCCTGGATTAAAATAAAATTGCATAGCATGCATAGGAGATTTTCCTGTCAGCTTAAAAAAAAAAAAAAAACAAACAAACCTCAAATAACATCAAATAACAAAGTGCACTTCTTATTTAATGTTTTAGCATAAGTGCTGATGTGTTTAAATAGAATAATGAGGCATTGTTACTTAAGAAAACAATTTTGCCTATTGTGTGTGCACTTCATCTGGACCATTGCTGCATGAATTGCTCATAAATTCACAAAAAGCTTTCCTCTGGAGATGTAAAAATACTTATGAAACTCATATGTCAAGGCTCAGGTGTGCATAATTGTATTATGTGGAATATAAAGTTATGAAACAGAATTACTGTGAGTTCAATAAAGTAATGAAGGAAACAGTAGGTGCCTTTTTCCTGGTCGTGTTTTAGAACTGGAATTTGCTTTTGTTCCTGAAATGAGTATTACTAATAGAGTTTGATTTCTTCCAAACATAAATGATTTGGAATGATTTATGCTACTCCATGCACTATGTGCTTCCAGAGGTAATTATATAACTTTTTTTGGGTGGGAGTCGTAATATTGTTTTGACCATAAATATTTTAAAAGAACTAATTATTGCAAACATTCTCCTTACATTTGTAAATTGGGTGTGGGTGTAGCCTTCCAACCGAGCCCTGCTGAAGTCGATGGTGCTGACGTAATTGATACCAATTTAGAAAAAATAGCTGTTGATAGTGTGCAAGAGATAAAGTTATATCATTCAGCTGATGACATGGAGCCTGTGGCTGTACACTGGTCATATAGTAGTTTTCTTCATTTCTCATCCATCATCGGTTTAATTCAGCAAATTCAATTGTTTCCTAACTTCTCCTCATAAAAATCTATGTTCCTTGTGTGCTAAGCCCTATTTTAAAAATAGTCTCAAAGCAAGCTTTTTAAATATATTGAAGTGATTAAACAGGTAAGATTTAAAAGCTGAGTGAGGGAGTTGTTAGAGATTTTTAATCACTAGCGACGTCTAGTATGCTATAGACTTCAGACATATATCAAAGTCCTCCCTATTGTTATATCAATTAAATCAGTATTATTTAAAGTTAAGAAATATAGGTGTATGTATGGCATATATATATATATACACCATAGGTATAATAGCATAATAGCATAGTGCATAAGGTATACATATATATACACACATATATATATAGGTATATCCACACACATTTAAACAGACATACCATAGAATCATAGAATCATAGAATGCTTAAGGTTGGAAGGGACCTCTACAGATCATCTAGTCCAACCTTCCTGCTCAGGCAGGCACACCTAGAGCACATGGCACAGGGCTGCATCCAAGCGGGTTTTAAAGACTTCCAAAGAAGGAGACTCCACAACCTCTCTGGGCAGCCTGTTCCAGTGCTCTGTCACCCTCACAGTGAGGAAATGCTTCCTTAAGTTCCTGTGGAACTTCCGATGCTTCAGTTTGAAGCCATTTCCTCTAGTCCTATCGCTGTCTATCACTGAAAAGGGGCCAACCCCATCCTCCTCCCTCCCTCCCTTGAGGTATTTATAGACACTGATCAGATCCCCCCTCAGCCTTCTCTTCTCCAGGCTGAACAGGCGCAGCTCTCTCAGCCTTTGGTCATAGGGCAGATGTTCGAGGCCCCTGATCATCCTGGTAGCCCTGTGCTGGAATCTCTCCAGCAGCTCCATATCCCTCTTGTACTGGGGAGCCCAGAACTGGACACAGTACTCCAGATGTGGATTTATGCATCAGGAAACTTCCCGGCATGCTTTGACTCACAGACTGCTATCTGTTGCTCATCCTACATGTGGGAGGAGAGGAAGTGGCAATGCAAAGCCTGAAGGTAATCAAAACTGACTTTAGGAAACTGGGTTAGATGATCAGGAACTCGGGCATGCAGGTCATCTTTTCTTCCATCATCCTAGGTGCTGGCAGCAATATAGAAAGAAACAAGAGGAGACAATCCATCAACACATGCTTTGTGACTGTTGTCATTACTACAACTTTGGAGTTTTTGCCAATAGGAAGCCTTACATGGCACCAAGCATGCTGGCATTACTCTTTCACAAAAAGGGAAGAGAGTATCATCAGAGAATCAGATAATAAGGTAGGGGATGGTATGCCATGCCACTCACACTAGCCTAACTACAGAGTCAGGGAAGGATGCCCAAAGTCTGGAGAATGAAAACAGCAAAATATGAGAAATATTGAAATATACAGAGAACTCACACAGTTAAGTTTTAACTGCCTCAGCTATAAAGAGAGACACATTGGGAGCCCAATTCAAATGCCTCTATGTAAATGCATGCAGCATAGGGAATAAACAAGGGCAAGTGGAGATGTGTATGCAAATGCAGGCCCATGATATCATGGCAATTACAGAGACATGATTTGACAGCTCCCATGACTGGCATGTGGCCATGGATAGCTTTAGGCTTTCCAGGATGAGCAGGCCAGGAAGGTGAGGTGGTGGAGTTGCTCTTTACATGAAAGAACAGCTGGAATGTATGTAGCTCAGCATAGAGGAGGAAGAAGTTTGGGTTGAGAGCCTGTGAGTGAGTGAGGATTAAAGCGCAGGCCAAAAGGGAAGACACTGTGGTGGGAGTTTACTACAGGCCTCCTGACCAGGAAGAGGAAGTGGTTGAGGCCTTCTAGAAACAACTGCAAGTAGTGCTAGGATCACAGGCCATGGTGCTAATGGGGGACTTAAACCATCCTGGTGTCTCCTGAGATACCCACATAGATAGGAACAGTCCAGGAGGTTCCTGCAGAACATTGCAGATAACTTCTTGATGCGAGTGGTAGATGGGCCAATGAGGAGAGAGGCACAGCTGTACTTGATACCAAGAAACAGAGATGGTCTAGCTAGAAGTGTGAAGTTTGGGGATAGTCTCGGCTGCAGGGACCATGAGATATTGGAATTCACAGTCCTGCGAGGAGGAAGCTGGGCTGTAGGATTGCAACCCTGGACTGCAAGAGAACTAGATTTACCTCTTCAGTGAGCTTCTTGGAGGAATCCCCTGGGCCAGAGTCCTAGAAGGAAAGAGGGGTCCTGGCTAATATTCAAGTATCACTTTCCCCATGCTCAGGATCAGTGCATTTCTGCAAGAAAGAAATGAAGCAACAGGGGCAGGAGACCTACATGAATGGGCAAGGAGCTGTTCAGAAAACTTGCACAGAAAAAGAGAATACATCATATTTAAGAAGCGTCAGACCACACGGGAAAAATATAGGAACATTATCAGAGAATGCAGGGATGCAACAAGAAAGACTAAGGCTCACATGGAATTAGAGTTAACAAAAGAATAGAGGGCCTCTACAAGAAGGACTTCTACAAATACATCAGCAGCAAGAGGAAGACTAGGGAAAGTCTGAGCCTACTGCTGAGTAAGGAGGGTGCCTTGGTGACGGAGGATGCAGAGAAGGCAAAGTTACTAAACGTGTTCTTTGATTCTGTCCTAAAGTGCTGAGGCTACTCCCCAAGAGCTACAGAGTGTGGACACAAGAGAGAAAATTATGAGAGAGGAAGACTTTCCTCTGGTGGAGGAGGATTGGGTTAGGGATTATTTAGGCAAACATCACATCCGTAAATCTATGGATCTGGATAAAATGCACCCAAGAATGCTGACAGAACTGTTGGGGAACTCTTTGAGAGGTCATGGCGAGCAGGGAGGTGCTAGAGATCTTTAGAAAGGGCAAGAGGGAGGAGCCAGGAAAGTACAGGCCACTCAGTCCCGCCTCTCTCCCTGGAAAGGTGATGGAGTAACTCATTCTAGAGACCATTTCTAGGCATGTGAAGGAAAAGAAGGAGCAGTCAGCCTAGATTCTTTAAAGTTTTTAAGATTTTTTTTTGATAGTGCCAGAAGATATATATAAAAAAAGTCTTAAGTCAACACTACCCTCAACAACAAGCAGTAACTTCGTTTTGAAATTTTGTATTCAGCTTTCTGGCACAATTATCACCTCACCTGGGCATTCTAACAAGTTAATTAGTACCTGAATTGAAATCCTCATCAACAAACTATGTAATTTCATTGAGAGTATCTGCTAACTCAGATCAACTCAATTAATCTCTAGTGGAATGAAACAAAGAAGCAGATGGTAATGTGTTTTAGTCGACACCAACATTTTATTCTGTATATATTTCTAAATACACCATTCCTAGGCATTAATCCTAAGGCATTGAGAAACTGTCTTACTTTTAATCTAATACTAAATAGCAGTGATGCACACTCATATTCCATTTTGTGAAATGATTACAGCTTTCTCAAATAAAATATTTCCCTTAGGCTCATTTCTGCAAAATTCTTAGCCTGATACTCCCAGCTGCGGGTATACAGAGCACAGGATACATACCCCTGTATCATATTTTTTCCTCTCCTTGTAGCAAAGGGCATTTCATGTCCATGAAATATTTGGTTTAATTGCATTTGGTTAAATGCATCTGAAATGCTGACCATTCTAGATATATTTGATATTTCATTTTTGTTAAAAACTTCTAAGTTATATAAAATAAATAATATCTATATTATTTCTATCTTTCTGACAACTGCAAGAAGTATATACTCTTTTCTGTTTTGGTGGTCTAAGCATTTGGAAAGGTAGCTGAAGATGAAATCTTGCCCTTGTACTTAATAAAGTACGATACTACATTAAATAAACATATAGAAATTTGGTCAAGTAAAAGGGTTGACATCTATAGTTTCCTACTTCTATCCATGTGCCATACATGTCAGTCAAGGGGTTCACTCTTACACTCATACATCTCTAATTCTTAGCAACCTGGAAGTCATGACAGGAGACTTGGACTCTGACCAGTGTCACCAGTACTCTGTAGACTTGAATTCATGAGAGTCTCTGAGCTGCTGAGGAACAGATTTAAATACGGTCATATTGGGAAGGACACTGAATTTGTTTCCAACATGGTTTATGTTCTGTCTGTAAGTGTAATTATTAAAAAAAATACATATATTTTAAAAAAATTTTTAAAGAAAATAAATCTGATCAGTGATATCTTCTGTTTCTAGGTTAATTTAGGGAGAAAGGATTGTAACTTTCAAAAAAGTGCTCTAAGATTCAGAATTTGTGCACAAATTCAGGTTCTTGCTAAGCTTATAATTAAAAAAAAAATGTGTGTTATGGTCAATGTTGATTTATACAAGTCCTTTTCTGCACAACCAGACTTTTTCCTTTGTCATTTAGGTTATTTTTGTCAACCTGCCATTTAAAATCTTAGAAGATATTTTTTCTTTAGTCTGTCTAAGTGTCTGAGTGACTGACTGGCTATAATTAAGTATGTATGCATTAAGTTAGGTTACGTAAAAAGTCTTGAAGTATAAGCTTTGGAAGTAATAGTACTAATTAATTATTAAGTGCAAAAATTTCAATATAAATCAAATTCTTCTGGAATGGATTTGTGTCAGGGTTCAGTGACCAGAATTTCTTGTCTGTTCAGTTAGAACATATAATTTCCATATCAGGTCAGATATGGTTACTGAGTGGATCATAATCCACCCACTTTGTGATTTTGCTTTTGTTTGCTGATGTTTCAAAGGAAAGGGAAATCTTCTAAACTCCATCATTTAGAAATATTCTTTGACTGAAAGTATGAATTCTTCCCAAATAAATGTTTTATTTAGTATTTATAAATATGCATTATTCTTCTATAGAATAAATCACTTTTATTATCCAAAGAACTTTTTATTGCTACTTAAAGAGAGCAAATTTCTCATTTTTTGCTGTGTATTACATAACTCAGTACCTCACAATAAATCTAGTACTAGCAATGTCAATATCTGATGTGTATTTCTGACAACTGAAGGCTAGACTGAGACCATTACCTAATCAAACATCTCACCAGGTGAGTATACTCACTTCCAATTTTTGCTGAATAATTACATATCCTATTTATTTGGACCAGTGAGTATGACCTGATCTTCCTTGGGGATTAGTCTTGAATTTCTGATGAACAAATCCAATCAAAGCACTTTGATTAAAACCTGTCTAATTCTGGAATCCTCTTGAGCAGATTTCTGTGATGAAGAACAAGTCCTATTTTGAAGAGGACTGATAAAGCTGACCAATCCCTTAAGTATTTTTCCCTTGTGTAACAACTGTGAGATGACTTACAGCCTTTTAATAGACTTTTAAAGGCTATCTAGAGACTTCGTAAAAAGCTTCCATGCCCAGTAGATAACAAAATGCTATATTAATTTTAGTGCCAGACCTTAATTAAAAAGAAAACCATAAAATGTATAAATGGGCACTATATAGAATGATACAGCTTTGTGGGACCATTTAAGCTTCTTCATCATGGAGATTACAGAAATTAATAAGAGAACATAATTGGTGTAATAGTTTACTGGACACAAAGTGTTCCATACATTTTTATCCCTTTTGAGCATGCAGTTGTTGCTTGGAAAGCACAGTTCTGCCTTTTCAGGTAAGCCCTTCCATCAGGGATCCTCCTCGACAAGCAAGCTTGTTGTTAAGGCTGTGTCTGCAAATGAATTGTCTATAAACAAACTCAGCATCTGGCAGACATTCCAAGGTGAAAGCCAAACAGATGGCTAATTTAATATAATCTAAGTGACTTTGGATCAGATAAAGCAATCGAATTAACAGCACTTTAAATGAATGCATACCACACATTCTCACCATGCCATTATAATAGGCACTCTTTTTTATATCTTGAAAATCATTGCTAATTGAGGTCTCATATGGTGAATGTTTATATTTGAAGGATGTATGGTAAAATAGTCTGAAAAAAATGCCATTTTAAATATGAGCAATCAGTGTTGTAACCTTTGACTCAAATACAGTCATTTTTTTCAGGACATATTCTAACTTGAATTCAGGAATATAAATGTGATAGAAATGTGTTTGAATCCTTAAGTGCACATGCAAAAGGCATAATATAATTCTGAGAATTAAAGTAAGTTATTTTATGTAATTTTTTATTAAAAACAAATCACCCTTTGAATTATAGAGTATTTTTTTTTTACTACTAGTTGTTAGTATTCATGACTGACCATGCATAGAGGCATCTATCCTGCCTATGGCAAAGTAAGCCAAGATTTTTTTCACATAGTTTGCATATTATATCTCCACTGAAAGGGTGATACACTTGGTGAGTACTAAGCTACAGTGTATTGATGACAAAGCCCAAGCCAAATGCTTGAAGTTCCTTTTTATTTATTTTTCCTCTATGCATGCAAATTATTTCTTTCTGTGTCTTCTAGACATATTTCCAACAAAAGTCATGTGTTTCATTTGTGCTACATAGATAATTATAGTGAATGTAACAGAGTCTGGGCTACACAAAATGCTGACCTTTGAGAAAGTGGCTCTTCAGCTTATTTTCATTTCTCTCTCACTTTAATAGTACTCTGAACTCTGAAATCAGTGCCAAAACCACAATTGCATTATGCTTCAGAGTCAGACATATGATCTATTGGAGATGGATTAAATACTTGCCTGCACTGCTGCTTGATTTAAGGGAAGAGCTTCTTCCTGGTACTCAGGAGTTCTGCTAGAGTAAACTTAGATGCCTGGGCGAGAGGAATTTGTTGCTTTTTGGTAGTGTTTTCCCACCAATGTGAAGTTAAAATGCTGAGTAGGAATTTATGATTTCAATTTTAAGACATGGATGCCAGTAAGATACTGTAATTTGATTATCTAGACAGTTTTGAGTCTCTCTGTATTACTTTCTTTTTTTTTCTTTTTTTTTTTCCTCCCAGTATGCGCAGAAGACACCTTGCACAGTTCTGGAATAGATTTTACCAGAAGGTAAATAACAATAAAACAAATACCTTTAAAATGCTTGCACTTTCACTTAACTTACTCGTTTCTTCCATATGTCACTTCACACCATGCATTCATGGCAAGAAGGTGGAAGTCTAAAGCACCTGGAGTTTTGTAAATTGGAATCAGTGAAAGAACTCAATGAAGCTTGCAGACTATTAATGGGTTGGTGTTCTTGTTTTGCTGACCCTAATATGCCACTGAACTTTTTGAAGCTTTACTGGTTTGAAGATTCTTGATTCTTTCACTGAACTTTGTATCACATCATTGTGAGGAAAATAATTTGCTTTCAATTATTTAAATATTAAATTATTCAGTATAATTTTTCAGTGGGCATAGGTGCATCAATGCTTCTGTTTGAGTTATAGAAAAAGATAAATGAGCACAGGTCTAGATTTTTTAGACCAAATTATGTAATACTATTTTTTTTTTCAACAGAAAGATGTGAACTCATGTCAAAGTCTGAAGTTTCAAAGCTGTTTGTAGAAGGATTTCAACTGTTTAGTGTTCACCTAGATAGAATATTACCGCTAAAGAAAATATAGCACCAGCACAAAGTAATAGTTTTAAAATAAATAATAAGAAAAAAAGAATTTTGTAGCTTTCCTCACTCAGACCTACCAACACTATGTAATTCAGATATGATGTTTTGTCAGAAAGACTTCCAGTCTTCTGTTAATACAAAATAAGATATTATCTTAACACTTCCTTCTAAAATGTCATAGAATCACAGAATCATAATCTACAAGGTTGGAAGGGACCTCTATAGATCATCTGGTCCAACCTTCCTGCTCCAGCAGGCACCTAGAGCAGGTGGCACAGGGCGGCATCCAGGTGGGTTTTG
>JAUBOD010000408.1:1336635-1352048 GCA_032353885.1 Nothura maculosa | reverse complement strand
GAAAAACGTTTGAGAGAAGAGTTCATTTGAGATTTTTTATTCCTCTGAAATGTCATAATTTTAAAGTCTTTATTCTCGGAACATTCTGGACATAGACTCAAGAACACTTATCCAATTTAAAAAGCTGAAAGCTGTTGTGATATAAGAGCAAACCACTGAAGCTTCAGTTCTGTACATATGTGAAGACCTGGGAAGTCAACAGTGCTATACACTGCCATAAATTTGTATGAACTCCAAAGCAAGGGGGAACAAAACCTGTGTTTCAATAAAGTTTACAGAAGTGAGAGGTTATTAGAGTTGATAAATCAAAGCCCATCAATTTAGTGAAATATCAGAAAAATAGTATTTTTTTTCCTGTTTTTGAGTATTGTCCATTAAATTTTTGAGCCTAACCACATTGCAGAGTTAACCGAGCAATGGATTGAGTGCACAGTAATAGATTTTTTTTCCTCCTAATGAGAAAATATATGTAGAAAATGCCAGAATAACACAGAAAACAGATCTCCATGGAGCAAATTGGAGAATCCTCTGGCATGCAAAGACTAAAGATGCAATTCATGTGCTGTGAAAAACCTGTTTCCCGAGGTTCTAAATTTTGTCCTTGATTATCTGCAGAATGAAATAGAAAGTGTGTATAAGGCAGAGCACATCTTGCACCTTGAGGAGGAGAGTCAGTAATGGGTGGGAAACTACATGATCTAATCTGCAGACTGCACATTTTCAAATGCCACAGTCTCAATTATATTGAATTCAAAGCAAAATTGAAACTATTCCTGTTCCTGCAAATCCCATCCTATCAACATCTATCTGGATTTGCTTGAGGGACCTTCTAAATAAATAATAATAATAAATAAAGGAGTTGGGTTAAGTTATATATATTTTTTTAAAACAGCTACCATTATTTTGAAACGAAATGGGGGCTTACAGAACGGACACTCTTTTGTTAAAGTTAATGTACCTTGAAATCTTTCAACACAGTGCAGCAGACTGTCAAAGGTGCTTAAAAAAATAGTCCAATATTCTCCAAAGCTCTTTCTGCAAGAGGAGCCTTGTGTGAAATGATAACAACCTCAACCCGATATTGTTTACGAAAATGCAGCTTTTCCCTGCAGAGGGATCATAGGGAAACTTGAGGGGAAAAAATGAATATGGAATGAGACAAAGGCTTCAGTTCGTTCCTGGAAGTTAATAAACCTTAAAAATTGAGCTTATACATTATTTTTTTTCTGTTTCCTTTCACACAGAAGTAATAGTATAATGAGTACCTGTTAAGGATTGGTTCTTCCTTTCTGAAAAGAATAGGTCTTTCTCTATTTTCAGACAGAATTATTTTTTTGTCCCCAGGAATCCAGATGCTTCCAGGTGCAGAGCTTCCCTTTTCAAAGCCCTCTTTGTCCCTTATTGACCCAAAGTACCTTATAGGATAAGGCCCTGCCTCTTGGAAACAGCATATTTAGGTTTGGGTGTCCTTATGCTGAGTTGATAGCACCTGGATTATGTAGTGCTGTGAGACTTGCCCATTACAGCAGTTCTTCCCATGCCAGCAAGACATGGGAAGACATGGGAAAACAGTCATTTCGCTGCTTGCTCTTCAATTTGTTATTTGTTTTCATAAAAGAAAGTGGATCATTCCAGAGACTGAAACACATTTAAGGTGAGTTTCTGAGTTATTTCTTGTCATGGTGGTGTTTAATGCCTTGTTCTTCAGAGTGGAATGTATTTGGCCATCTGTAGGACCATATGATCCTAAACAGAGTTGATGACTATTAGAACATTTTGTTCAAAATTACCTTACCAAACTGAATGATTAAATTGCTGTCCTTTGGCTTGTTTGCATTCGACTTCAGTGTTGTCTTAGATTTGAAAAGAGAATCTCTGAATTTTATCATTGGTCATTATGTGTTTTAGTGTTATCCTATACAAGTACTACTAACAACGATGTTGTAAGCAGATACATATACTGCATTGTAGTCATCCAGTTACTATGAAAATGGAGCAGGAATGTGTGCGTATTAAAAAAGTAAAAGAATTGTGAGGAACATATCTGTTATTATTTGTGCTATTATTGTTTGTATTATATTAATACCTATGAACTAGAAGACTGATCTCAATGTGCGAGGTGCTCTTGCCTCAAAACCTGTGTAGCATAAGCTGAAGAGAAGAAACAGCAGAATCAAGAGCAGTACAGAAAGAGAAGGAAACAACATAATTGACAGATAGCAATCTTAATATTATTAGAGCTTATTTACACATAGTGATTTTATAAAAATCATGTCAAAGGACAGATTTGGAGGAGTGGCTGGAAAACAGAGACGTTACTTCAAAATGTTTCTTCCAAGCGTGAACAACACAAAAGTAGCTGCTTGAGAATGAATCAAGTGGGTGATGGAAGCTATTATCAGTAGCTGATTAAAAGCAAGAAACAACTTCTTGTTTCTGAAAGAAAGATAAAATGGAATTAGATTATGAACATAGACATGCAAAACGTATTTTTGATGGTGTAATCACAAGCATAGTATAAAACAGGGTAGCACATGCTTAAAAGTCAGGGAAATAGCTATTCACTAGAGCATTTCAGAGCAAAAGGCTACTTTTGGTGTGTGCTCAGTAAACAGTGTGCTGAGGAAGCAGGATGAGAGCTTTTGTTGAATGCCTAGGTAAAGGTTAATATAATATATAGAAAGAGCATGAAAAATTAGGCATTTTTGGGGGATGTAAAGATCAAGAATCCAATGCGTAACCCATATTAAAACTATAAGGAGCTGGCAGCATGGTGGTTGTGTCCCCAGCATTGAAAAGGGACAATAGTGAAATGGCTGGGGCTAAGGAGTTTTTTTAATCATACAGAGTTTCAGTTGTGAGTGATAAAACTAGTCTGGCAGCCATCCGGGGATGTCTCATGAGGATGGAACACCAGCTGCAAGGCTAAGACGAAGCTGCTGACTGGTAGTAGCATATCAGATGCCACCACCAGTATCATCCTTCTACCAACATGCCCTGTCTGCCCAGCAGTCTGGCTAGGAGCATGTAATACTGACTTGCTTTCTAGTAGCCTAGGTATAGCCTGCAAATTCCTTAATATGCCAAATAGAACTGAAAATTTTACTTCATTTATTTTGAATGTGAATATCACACTCTTTTAGCATTGACTGAAACAAATTATTATGGTCATTTTTTAAAGAAATTATTGTTCTGTGCCCATGGAAAAATTGGCTGATCAGTAGGTGAAATGATGTGTGAACTGTGGCAGTTTACAGTTTTACAGTCGGGGATATTAATGTAAATCAACGTTGAATTCACTTTACCTTTGGCAGCTCAGAAGTTGCTTCATTATCAATTTTGCTATAACTGCTCTAGGGACAGTAACTTTTGAAGACAAGTTGTGTAGATGAAAGAGAATGAAACAGTTAATAGGATTTCATTCAAGGTCTTAAGTACAGTAGCCCCAGGTCTGACTTTAAGGTAATGCTCTCTGAATTGTCCTGAAATGGTTATCAGTTATGATGAATGTCAGAAAGGGGAATATAAAAAGAGCGTGTGAAGAGAGTTATTACTTCACCAAATATCTGCTTATCCCAGACACTTGACTCCAACAGTGGCTTTAATAGATGTCTGGGGAAAAGTACATTGTATGTAACATCTTTGAGCACTCAGCCACCCTTTGACATTTTTAAGCTTACCTGAAACACAGGAAATTCTATCTGCATGTGAGGAGAAACTGCTTCACTGTGAGGGTGACAGAGCCCTGGGACAGGCTGCCCAGAGAGGCTGTGGAGTCTCCTTCTCTGAAGGTCCTCAAAACCTGCCTGGATGCCACCCTGTGCAATGTGCTCTGGGTGTTCCTGCTGGAGCAGGGGTTGCACTTGATTTCTAGAGGTCCCTTCCAACCTCAACCATTCTGTGATTCTGTGATTCTGTGATCCAGAGGAAGTTTTTCATCTTTTGCTACAACCTCTCTTTTAGCCTCTAAATCAGCTTCAGACAGCAGCTGTCAGAGTATGTACTGATGTTGCATTAGAGGTAGAGTTGTTTTTCCATCCTTGGAAAGCTGATTATTTTCCCTTTGCAGCTATATTGAAGTCTATTCAGAAATCGTGGGTTCAGTGGCATTTGTTTTTAAATTTGGGACAAAGGCCTCATTTGTTTGTTTGTTTTACATTTGTTCAGGTCTTAGTATAACTGACTCCTCAGTCATCTATGGGGATAGTCAGTTTTCTATTAGCAAATTATGACATGGCAAAAGTTAATAGATAAAGCTCAGTGGCCTAGAACTGGATTGCTTAAAATATTGGAATAAATAGAAAGTTATTTACTAAAGTTTAGGTTTCATTCTTCATATCACTTCATTACTGTTTATGAAGATGGAGAGTTTCAGATATATGAGAATGAATTGTGTGACTAATCTTCAAAAATGGACAACTGTGTAATTGACCTTTGTGCCTTTAAAAATCTTTCTTAAAACTCCTGAAGGATTCATGCCCTAAGTTTAGAAAACTCCAAACAAATACTAATTAGTTTAAAATCCAGGATTGTCCTCACCCAGCAGTAAGATATATTGCAACACACAGAATGTTTATTTGAGCAGATGAACTCTTTCTACCGCCCAAGAACTGGTAATGATTTCACATTAGCAAGGCTAATTGACATCATGTTTACTTGCTGTGAACACTGATAGATGAACAAATACATTTCAATTCCTAAAAAGACTTTCTGTGTTTAAAATAGTTTTAAGAGATTAGAAAGGTTAGAAAGCATCCCCACCCACCACCTTTTTTTTTTTTTTTTTTTTGACTGTTGACAGAAATGATGTTCAGGAAATTATCCAAGAAAATCCTGAATACAGCAGTTACTAACCCTGCTATTGGAGCCCAAAACTTGACTCTGCAACACCTTCCAGATATAAGATATGGAGTCTAATCTTTAAAAATTGTTTGAGACCTTGGTATGGTCTCTGGATTTTTAGTTCAAATTCTAGCTTCATATTTAGCTTTACCTAGATGGGGATTGTCTCTCTTATTTATGCTTTTTAATGGGAAATGAACTGATTTCTTGATGATTTTTGCTTCTCCATGATGCAATATTTTACTATCCTTATTCACGAAGCATAGAGTTCACTCTTGTTCATACTCTTCATCATCGTTGGCATGTTTTTTTGTTTGTTTTTTAGGAAGGAAATGAATACAGATTTCCTGAAATCTCAGAATCATCTCTTTTTGCATATATATATTTACAGAACTGAGCAGACACATTTTGGCAGTTTAATTAAAAGGCTTCAGCTTTTCAAGTCTAACAACATCCAAGAAAGATAGTCTTCCTTGCTCTTTCTTACCTTCTAGCATTCTGTACGCTTCCCACACTGGATTTGCTGTAGCTTCTTCTTCTCTTTTCATGTTAGACTTCTGGATTTATGAGGACCACTCTATACTTCCTTCAGGTTTCCTGTTCTCTTTCCAAGGATGTTGCTGTAGCATATATGTTTTCACCCTTTATTATGTACACAACTGATGCTTTTTCTTACCTTGTTTAAACGCATCGTGGTTCTTTTTACAGGGTGATGAATTTCTCTATATTTGTGTCTGGTTTCATACTCCTTTGATTTATCATATATTTCTTCTAGTATTTTTGCTTAGCCTTCTCACACGTTTTCTGTTATATTTATATTTATATCAGTAATATAGTTATATTACCAGTCTCTTTTATTGTAGTGTAATATAATAATACATAACAGGTTTTTCACTGCAAGGAAACCTAGCTACACAGACTGAGCTTCATTCATCAGCACAGAGTTCCTGTAAAATGTCACTCCCTCTCTCCAGCAAAAGATAGGCTTTAAAATCCATCAATAATAAATATTTTCTTCATCATTTTTTTTTCTAGCCACTGCTTGCTATTTTCAAGCCATATTTTCTCTTCCAACTCTTGCTGCTTTACATGGGCCTGTTCTCTCTTCACAGTGTAAGCAAGAGAAGTCATTTGTGTTTGGTGACATACAGATTGACAAATTACATCAACTTCTGTTGTGCCAAATATTATTGCAGACTCTTATAGTGGAAGATTTTGGTTCAGAGGTAGACCAGCAGAGGTGAATCTTAAGCATATCGTTCTGTTTAAACACAGGTTCCTTTTCTTTTCTGGAGCTAAATGATCATCAGTGAATTTCCCTCAAGGTGATGTATTCCATGACACTAGATTGAACTGAGTCATGAATCATTTATTTAACGCAAGACTTATGTCACCTACAGGTAGGTGTTTGCATCATAAATATTTGTCTGTTTTTCCATTATAATCATTGTAGATCTAGTCAATAGAATCAATGGTATAGAGGATGCTATTTATCTGACTATGTATGGCTTTCAGCATGAGACAAATCACTCACAAGGCATCATTGACTCCATAGAGTATGTCTATTGTGGTTAAAAAGGTATTTAAGACAACTAGCTCAGATAAAAAGACCTTCATTTAACCAGATAAATCTCTGTGAAAGAGGTAATAATTGAATGACTGTTATTAGATTGCATCTTCTATCTATTAATCAAAAAGGTCATGTTTAAATGTCTGTCCTGAATCGCAGAAAACCATATGGAAGCTTTCAGATGACTGTCCTGGAATAAATGCTGAGGAGAATCTCTTTGCCTGCATCTGCTCAACAGGGTAACAATAACATTCCCATCACTAGTTGCAAAGGATGTCATTGAGCACTCCAGGTTGCTCTTTGAAGTTATCCACAGATCCAGGATAAGACAAAAAAGCTATTTAGACCCTTGATTCCATTTATTATTATCATTATTTCCAAGACTGTCATATGCTCAAAAGTAACATTATAATCAGTTAATGATTTAATGGAAATAAATAAGACAATCCCCTTATAGCTAGTAAAGCCCCAGGATTAGATAGATTTCTGTCTGGTTATAATAAGCCTTCCCAATACCTACTGGGCTCAGTTTCATACCTCTTCAAAGAATCAGATAAAACACCACCAATAAAAAGGAAAATTGAAAGAGTTTTTTAATCACTTTGTCCTTAAAATCATACAAAATACTCTCATAATGACACCAGCTCAGGGAAAAGCAACCCTAAAGCAAACCTTTTAAAGCATCTTTACTTAAAGATATTGTATAGTGCACACAGAACCAGAATTACAGTTCAGATATTTCGCATATAGTTACAAGTGTTGTATTCTGCCTTTAAATCCCGGTTTACACCACCTAGGAAGGCCTGGTTCTCTGTAAGAGCAGATGTGCTGCTGAGACAAGAAATGCCATCTTATTCTGAACCCCCTGCCATTTGAGCAGGCAAGAGGAAGTGTGACTGCAGGAGAAGGTGGCATTTACTGAACATTACATTTATATCAGGGCTCCACTTTCTTTTCTTGGTGGGCAGCACTGCAGCAGTGCCCGAGGCAGTATGCAGAAAAAGATGATGTAGTAGGTGTCCTGCATGACTCTTCTTTTGTTTAGTACCTCTTTCTCCTTTTCCTAACCTGGTACCTCTTCTGGAAAAAACAAAACAAAACAAAACAAAAAAAACACATAAATGGAGAAGGTTGGCTGCCAAGCTTCAAACCACTGGAACTGAAGGCAAAATATATGACTCTGCTATTCTCTATTACCTTTACATTTTCACTGCAACAGTACTTTTGGGTAGCAAGACATGTATAAGTTTGTTCTTTAGATTCATTTACTAGTTTAAGATATGCAATGGGATCCACAGTATAGTTAGAGATGCTTTGAAATTTCGTATCAAGTCTGACATTCACCATTTTATATATTCTTTCCTAGATTTCCTTGTAAGTACTGGGTTATTTTAGACAGAGTTTGCCAGATCAGTCTCATGCTGTGTGACCTCTGAAACACTTAAGATATGTCCTGTACATGTTATTCTCTTGAGTTAAACACTGATTTTCTTTAAAATATGCATTTTAATTATTTCTAAAAGCTAAAAATGCCACCTGTGTAGAATGACTCTGCTGAGGGAATTCCGTTAATATTCCAGAATTCCTTTGAAAGCTCTCTTTTTCCATGTGACAGATGGTAAAAAGTGGTCTATGGACCATATGAAATAAATAATGCGAATAAACATGAAAATAAGCTTTGTGGATGTTCCTTTCTTCTCATCAAATTGTTATAACAAAAGCAGTATGTGTCTATACTTAAAAATTTCTGCTTCATTATTTTATGTGCTACTCCTGACAAGTGAATTTTAGGTGCCTAGTATAAATGAGGTTGAATTTTACCCCACAAAAACAGACATGAACTTTCTGTTGCTATTTGACAGTCACTAAATACTGTCCAGAGACTATAGTGCTTGCAAAAACAGAACACACTTCTGCCAAAAGGAGAGGATAAAAAAATATTGCTCTTATAAAGCTTGGGTAAAATATGTCTCAATTCTGGGAAAAAAAAGAAAGAAAAGAAAGTAAATCAAACATGAGAGAAAATCATGATTGTTTGTTTCATGGCTCCAGTGCTACATTGATCTTCTTCATATACTCTGTTATTCAGAAATAGAAATTGGTACTGCAGTTATTGTAACAGTATGCTTCCAGTCATGCAGCACTATCCAGGTATTAGCAATTTATTGGGAAGGCAGTATCATTTACACATCCGCTGTTCCATTTCTAATTGTCTGACACTTATTTAGTATTGAATGGAAGGACGCAGTAGGGATCACTGAAGCAAAACTCCCTTTCTACTGTGCCCCAAAAGCTTGCCTGGCTTTGTAAGATATCTGCGAGACACGCACTCACTTTCTCTCTGCTACTAGAGAATTGAGAAACCCAAGATCCGGAAAGGCACCAATTACTGTATTTTATGGGAATATATGTTGTTCATTTTGAAGGTGATAGAGGGCAAGGAAAGTCTTTTCCTTTTCGTATACTTGACTGCCCCTCTGTTATTAATCAGAAAACTTTCTGGCTCAAGAACAGCTGTGAATATATATTTTTAAGATGCCTCATTCTTATTGATTCTTTGGTAACTTGGAGTCCTTCAGTCCATTAAGAGCCAACATTGGTGTATCTTGCCCTGTGCTTCATCATCTCTCTCAAATCTCATTCAACACGTGAGACTGACATGGACTAAGATCCATGGGGTTAGTATTGTATATACCTTCCATTAAAAAAGGAAAATCATGGCTAATGCTTGCTTTGATTGTACCAGATCAATTTTAATATCATTATTTCCAGTGTCTGCCAAGTAGAATAAAGTAGAATAAGGAAAATCAATAAACTCCAGAAAAAGAAGAAAAAAACAAAATTTATGCTTAATAAAATTTTGAAAAACTTTAGATATCTGAAAAGATTTTTAATCTCTTTGATTTCTAAGCTACTAGTATGAACTCTACCTGATGAAAATAATCAGAAGCTGGGACCAGCCAGTAGTAGCATCTTTGTGATTTGCGTTTCTACTGGTTCTACTGGCCATTGCAGCATTTGTTTGTTCCAAATCTGTTCTAAGTACTCCGGATTCACTTGATCCCATTTGTCTTCTGCTCTGTTATGAAAACTTCCTCTAATTAGATCAAAAAGTGTCTAATAAATAAATAAATAAAAGGCTCAAATAAATAAGTGATGCTACAACAGTGGCAGTAGGACACGCTTGGTGTTTAACAAAAAGAAATAAAGGCAAAACAACATTTAAATTTGATTTTTTTTCAGTTTGCTAGATTTTTTTCTTAATCAGTATTTTAGTCTATCATGTATTATCTAAAGAAGCTAATAATGTCTTTCCTCCTAGAATTTCGAAGTACACCTCGCTAGCCTGATCCTACATGGCCATGTCTCATTCAAGAGATACAAGCATGAAAAGTCTATTTATTAATATCTATCAGAGGAAGAAATAGGCTTCAGCACATTCACTAAAAAATATGAATACGAATATACTGGATCCTATTTTATTAGAGCTTTATTGGAATCCTAGTCCTTTCTCACTTAGCATAAAGCCAATAATAAAAAAAAAATTCTGTCCTGATTTAATTTTTTATGTCAGTAATGTGTATTAAAACTGCAGAGAAACTCAGTGTCAAAGCAAGTGCAACTGGTATATGCAACTATTAGAAATGCAGTTGGTTTTTTTGATATCTGATTATGTTACATAGCTTAAGTTTGCTGGAGGATAAACATTATCTTTTTATGATAAGCAAAAGTATTTGGACTTTGTGTTGTATAGCACATATTCCCATATCTGGAGCCACTTTTACAAACTGTTTTCTCATTCCCATCTTTTCTATAATCAGAACAGAGCCATATGGGCTAAGGATTACAAGGCTATAAAACAGAGAGAAAAATGGATTACATCTTTCTTTTTTATTTACTGCCAATCGATATGTTCAAACAATTGTTCTGGAGTCCAGACCACTGCACCTAAATGAAAAGTCAAGACATGTTGTCTTTCCTCCAAACATAGCAGATGTAGAATCTGGCCATTTGCTCTCTGTTACATCCAAAAGCCAACCTTATATTCATATGTTCACAACAGCATCAGTTTGGTCCTTTGTTATTGAACTGTCTTATTATGTTACTGAAGTCTCTTGTGTGATTTTCAGCTGACCACTCATTTTCCCTCAAGCCTGCCACATCCACTACTCTATTTCCATTTGGGAAATATATAAGGTGCCCTTTTAGCTCTTAACTGTTTATCTGTTTAACTGTTTATTTAAGTTTTTTTTTTTTAGTTTATTTTAAACTAATGCAACAAATAAACATAGAAGCATTTGGAAAAGCAGGCTAAATCGTTGTTAAATTTGGTAGATTATTAACCTGTCCTTTCTTCAGAAATAGTTTTCTGCTTTGACACTTCTAGCCTTTTTTTACAGCTTCTAGGAAAATGCATTTAATTTGCAGTTAATTCTTTAAATATAATATTTTCATCCATATACTTTAATTTTACAACTTCTGTAACAGGTACTTTCACCTTGAAATGAGTCTTTGGTTCCCTTCAGCATAGTTGTAAATTTTGTCCATTTTACAAAGATGGGCAAATCAACGAGTTAGACATGACAAATTACAGTGAGAGCAGCTTTTTATAAATTGGTTACTGTGTAAATGTCAATCTGTAAATGTTTGTTTTTATAGCAGAAACTGTCTCACTTGATTTCGCCCCATCAAATGCAAGTACTTGAAAATTCCATAGGGAAAGCAAAGACATAGCTTATAGCTCATTTCTCCTTTTAAATGCGCTTTAGATATTCAAGCTTTGCAAGTGTCTTTGTTCTTGCTCTCTCTCTCTCTCTTTTTTTTTTTTTTTTTTTTTTTTTAATACAGATTTCCTGTGGGATATGCCAATAGTAATTGGTGGTGCATCTACACCACAAATTGAAAATGCACATTATTGATTCTGTCAGAATTGTTAATGATAATGCAAAATAAGAAGCAAAAAAACAGTGGATTTTAGTCTTTTATCCCCTTGAAATTAGTTAATTTCCCATTGCACCAGGAGATTGCTTAGAAACCTGACAATCAGGATGCTATATCAAACATCAGTTAAAGATGGAGTGCCATTCTGGGGATTTCAGCCTGGGAGTAAAGGTGTATGAAAGCAATTTTTTTTCTCTTCCACAGACAACCTGTGCGATCCCAGTGAAGAAGTTCTCTCTTTCAATCCTCCATGCTTCAATATATATATTAAGAGAAAGCTACACAGTTTATTTCAAATAGATCTTCACTCAAAAATGTCTCACTTAATAAAAGTACCAGCTTCCGAAAATAAGCTGAAAAAAAAAACATTTTTTGGCTGCAGATAGCATCTAAAACTGTCAAAGAATACTACTTGGAGAAGCTGACTAAATGTTTAAGTTCTTTAAATCATGTCTGGCATGATGAAGAATGTGGCAGACATAAAAAATATGGTAGCTCTTATGGAAATATATATGTGTATGTTTTTATCCTTTCTGAGGCTACACTTAATTTTACCTTATTGGTACCTATACCTATAGAGCTCATAAAAGAAAGAAGCTTTTTTGACTTATGAAATAATTTAAACTGACAAGCAAAATGACTTCAAATAGATTTTAAATCAAACTTATATAGGAGACAATACAGGAAAGGTATATTTGAAGAAAGTCTGATAAATAGAATTGCCAGCTCAAGAGAAGTATTGAGTGACCAATAAATAGCAACAATTTGATTAATCTGCTGATCCAAGGGACTTTTTTGTGTGTGTGTTAAGGATTAATAGAATGAATTGCTATAATGATGCTTGCCTTAGTTTAAGTAAAACTTAACACTTTAAATTTAAAATTAGAAGTTCATTATCTTTCTGCAGTTTAGGATACTGGCGGTCTATACTGGAAAAAAAATGACAGAGTGAGAATGTACTATTAAACTCTGTAAAATATAAATAAGAAATATGCAGTTGATACTAAATTCCTTCAAAATATAATTCCTATAATAGGCAAGCTGTGAGGGTTCATGGTACAAAACTAACATGCTTACAAATACTACAGTGGAATGATAATCAGTGTTTTCAGATCATGCAGAATGAATAAGTGACTGCTGGTAAACTTGATATCTCTCTGTGACAGATATGTCTCTGCTCTCTGCTCACTCTTGGAAACACTTGCCTGTTTTAGTCCAGATGAAAGAATACTTCTACTGTCTGGCCCTAACTGCCTTTTCCTATTGCTATTATGTGTAATCTTTCATGTCCTATGGGAAGCTATGAGGATAGCTTCTGTACATACTCAGAGAGAATGAAGAAACTACAGTATTAGATCCAAACAAAACCCAAACAAATAAACAAAAAAAAAAAAAAACCCAAAACAAAACAAAATGTCCTTAAAACCAGGCAACTCTTTAAATAGAAATACATTTGACAGGGGAACCCAATATATTTTACCAGACCAACTGACAAATCTAAAAGAGGAGAAGCTTCCAGACACAAAATTATTTTTTATAAAACTGACAAAGAAGCAATAGGCCCCAGAAATCCCAAGGTAAACTCAATCATTCCTTGTTTAGTTTAATTCTATAAAGCAATCAGAGTATGTGAGAGAGAAGACAGTCACAAGCTTCTAAAAGAGAAATGATTGTCTTATAAGAATAAGTCCCTTTTGCCCGTTGAGAAACTAAGAATATAGGACAGATCAAAGGGTTTGGAGTAGGATGGTGATAACTGAGATGACTAGACATTGGAGGTACTGTGTTGCAGGGAGGAGATGACAAAATTACTTTCATGGTTTATCAGGCATCTTGTTTTAATAAGTAGTTGTTACTATGTTAGCTCTTGGTTAAGCTCATCGGGCAGAGGCAGGAAAGTCAACAACATTTCAGAGATTTCCACAGGGAAATCCTCCATTGCAAGAAGCTGGGAAACTCAAGGTTTTTGTATCAGACATTTGTCAGGATGACAAATAGAGTGGCTGAATGTTGTTAAAGACTGCAGAACTGGTACAGGGGCCATATCAGTCTCTTGAGAGCCTGACTCTTTGATCAGTCCTCCTCCTAATGGTCAGCTGAGGGTATTTCCTTTACATAAGCCTCCGATCAATGCATGTCTTAGCTACCTACCTATCCTTCTGAAAACACTCATAGGATAGCAAGAAAAATTTGGATGGCTAACAAGAGTTTAAATGGGCTGAAACCCATGAGAACATACTAGGACTAGTCCACAAGTACACTTGCCTTTTTTTTTTAAACACACATCCTGAATTTGATACATGACAAATTAAGGAAGAGGAAGGCGAAATAGGGCTCGGAGAGTTCTGTTCAAGATCAACCACATAGCAAAAAAGGTAACGACCTTTACATAATATGCAAACAACTACTGCAGATCAGATGATAGGTCACCAATGTCAGTATCCCCTCTCCACCTAGGCAAATATCAGATGCCTGAAAAGGCAATTTGAGAATCAAGGATTTTTTGTCTAACAGTGTTATGCAGCAAAAAAATGAATTCTGACCCATTACAAGATACAAACTTTTGAGACAGACTAGTTTCTCATCATCTGCTATAAGCCACCATTGAATCCCTTATTTACCAAAAGTTATTAATTTAACAGAAAAAAGTGTTGATGGAAAATGTATTCTTTGTGATAGCTTCTTATTGAGAATAAATGCCTCATTAATCTTAGACATCTCATGCTAAGAATATTATTGAAGTTAGACAGAATGATAAGTAACATTGTAGGGAACACAGATTGCTACATGCAGGAATGCTTTTTTCCCATTAGTCTCCCTCCATACTGTACAAGTCACTTCTTTTGTTTCTCAGGCTGCAGGCTATAGCATGCTGATCTACCCCTGCTCCACAGCTTCTGATTTAATTAATATAAGACAGACGGAGTGTGGTACATTAGACCATGATCACCTGAGTTTCTTCTGTTATCGCAGAAAAGAACAGTGGAAGAGGAGAGAAAAGGGTCTTGAAAACAGTATTAAACACAGACAGGAGTAAGTCTAAGCACCCAGTGGGTTATCAGTGGCCATTAACTATGTTTTTACATCCTAGGTTATTGCAGTCATAACAAAGTTGAGTATGTGCAAGATGGATGTTACAAGTTTACACTGCTTTGTTGTCAGGGAATTTAATCTATCATGGAAGAAAATAATAACAGAATGCCCTGTTGTGCTAAGTTGTTCAGAGCTGTGTGAACGCCCTGAGTGTAACTGATACTTTGGCATAAGGAAAAAGAAAAGGGGAGACCTGGCTGCAAGTGCTCAATGGGTGAGCTAAGGAGGTTGTTGTGTTTGACCTCTTCATATAGTGTCCTAAGAATATTTTCTGAATTTTGAAGCCTCATCTAAAATAAGGCTTTGTGTATTTGATCGATGTTTCTACTGGGAGCAAAGAGAAGTAGAGTCTTTCAGCTGCCACTGTGGGACTTGTAATCTCGCTGTTTCAGTGATTTTTGCCTTGTAGCGTAACTGTGAATAGAACTCCTACTAGAGCTCAGTAAAACCTATTTCAGAGAGTAATTTTAATGATATGGTCATATGATTGGGAAGTTGTTCTATAAACCACAGTTTCAAAATGCAACATTTCAAAATGTTCCATAGGGTATATGCCCTGTCAGATAAAGAAAAATAAGTGCAATGAAAGGCTGCAGAAGCAGCCATTAGAAGCAAGACGGAAATTGAGGAGTTCAGAGTGAATTAATTAGAGAGAGCTCTCATGCTTGAATTCCCCTTCTTTGGACATTTTAAGAACTTGGATCCAGCCTTTCTAACAGACCTTGAGACTGTTCCTGTGCTCTGGTAGCAACATAATAACACATTGAAAAAATGACCTATTTTGAATGTAAAATCATAGAATCATAGAATCATAGAATTAAGGTTGGAAGGGACCTTAGACGTCATCTAGTCCAATCCCCCTGCACACGCAGGGTCACCTAGAGCACATAGCACAGGGCTGCATCCAAGCGGGTTTTAAAGACTTCCAAAGAAGGAGACTCCACAACCTCTCTGGGCAGCCTGTTCC
>JAUBOD010000408.1:1314433-1329429 GCA_032353885.1 Nothura maculosa | reverse complement strand
TAAAAACTTTTATTATGAATTTTTGAACTGCTGTAGTACCATGCGGTTCTGTAATCTCAATCGTGGTATGCTACAGTATGCTCAAAGCAAAACCTTGGTATACTATAAGAAAAAATATAGAACTGCAAAAAGTTTGTCTTTTTTTATGCATTTTGTTTACATGTAAATGCATTTTGTTTACGTATAGATACAGGCATGCTAATTCAAAATAATTTGGCAATGCATATATTTGTTCTATCTTTCTTATACTAACTTTTTTGAACATAACAGGAGTCTTACTTTAGGTTGACTCTAACAGAATATGTTTCTAACTCCAGTGGCATGAACATAGGAAACTTAAAGCTTTCTTGATTCTAAAAATCTGCCAGACAATCATGTATCTGTAATGTTATTCTGTACGGATTTCTTCATGAATTATATATGGGCTAAAAGAGTTTGCCATAAATACTGGGTTCATGGAAAGGACAGGGTGAACATTTGAACCCATTGGTAAATGGGGAAAGCCTTTTTTTTTTTAACTTTCTCCTCTCAACTTGCAGTCACCCGTCTAATGTAGCCTGCTACAAATGTAACACGAGGTTGACATTAAAGTTCGATAAGGCTGGTTCCTACTTTCCCTTGACAGGGCTCCAGCACTACACAGATAGGAGCAAGAAGGCTGCTCCTGTAGCTCTTCCCAAGCACTGCAAGGAATTGGATAACGCTATGCCTTTGCACTCTGTAAGTCAAGTAAATAAAGCACTCAGAATTATTTAACCCCATGACAATAATTTAACCCTTCTTCTTCTTCTTTTTTTTTTTTTTTTTTTTTTTTTTTTTTTTTTTTTTTTTTTTTTTTTTTTTGCTATACTAAGTTAAACTGTTAGGTTCTTCATGGGAACACAAATATGATGAGGTAATAAAAACCTCCAGAAGTTCTTGCTTTTAAGAATCCAAGATTGATCAAAACCAAAACCAAATCAGGGTGTTTAAAATGAGGTAGTACTAGTTAATTTTCTTAGCTAAAGCTCTGTGAAGATAAAACAGAAGTGGAAAAGTTTTTTTAGGGTGGCTATTTAAGCTGTTTAAAAGAAAACAGACAAATCATTTTCATAAAGTATTCTAGTGCTAATACACATAAATATATCTGAAATGAACTGTGAAAAAAATGAAGAGTGACTTTATCCTTCTACAGTTTCCCACATACTACTTTGAAGACTTAGCCTCCAGACTTCATCTCCAAAATGTTTTTGAGAAGTTACATTGTTGAATTTAATTCACTAGCTTGAGAAATCTCACATTCTGTGCTTATTCCACATTCAGAACCATATTACAGTACTTTCACATTCCATGATGTTTCAGTTCTGGCAGTTTTAAATAGCTAGTTGTTTGTCTCAGGTTTCAGAGAACAGAGAAATAGTTCTTTGTTTCAGCATATGAGCAAGGATTGACTCTGAGAGCACTTCTTATGTGTACATAACTGCTCAGCTGAGTAGCAGACTTCAAGGGATTTGTCCTTATGATTATTGCACTGATATGATAATAGATTTTTTCTTCCTCCACTAGCAGCATGCTTATTTGTCAAAATCATACGCATTTTAGAATAGATTTTAAGTAGATTTGATTAAAGAATGCATAAAAAGTGACTGCTTTTTGTTTTTCAGAAAGACTTAATGAAGTAAATAATAAATAGTGAATATTGACACTTCTGAAATATTGTTTATATCAACAATTCAAGTAGTTCTGTAGCTTCCTTTATGTTTTTTGTCTGTTTGATGGCTTGTTTTCGAGAATCCTAAGGCATGATGTAAACATTTAGCCAATACTACTTTAAGATGAAATAATTTGCTGTAATTCTACTGATTTTTAAAGTTGTATTATAACTGTTCAGTGGGAACATTTTGAGATGTGAGATGTAATGTGAATTCAATGGGATTTTGAGAACTTTTGGACAGCTCTATGCAGCACTTCTCAAAAAATCTATAGAAGAATAAAGAGGTACCCTGCTATTCATCCTATTTTTATGTGTTGTCTCTTTCTCTCTTGGTAAACAAGATCTATATTTGTAATAGTAGTTGCTTTATAATGTGGTTTTGAAGTTTCATTTTTATGTGTGATACTGAATATTAGAACTAATACACTGGGAAGAGAATTTAAGTGAAATATTTCAGTACTTATAAAAAAAATTGCTCCATAAAATGATTGCATATCTTATTACATATACTAAATGAATTTAGAATTTCTATAGTATCTAAGGGATGAAGTGGTCACTAGTATGCATACTATATTATTTCATTCTTTTAATCTAATTCCTGGTATTCTAAGCTAGTGCTGCATCTTTTCTGAAAATCATTACTTAATTTAATTCAAACATAACTTAGACAGCCACTGTTTTTTTTGTCAACCCTTTAATGTGAAAACCATAAAGAAAAACCCAGCATCTATTGATTTATTACTATTAGCAACATTTTGATTTTCTTACTAAATATGTTTTGTTGGATTTCTTTTTTTCTTAGGGAGTTATCTTGTCATATCCTATCTGCAACTAGTAAAAATCACAGAATATTTTAGGAGCTGCAAGGAAAACAAAGATATGATGGGGTTTTTGTCTTTCTTCCTTTCTTTCTGAGCATGATGCATAAGCCAAGATTTATTTTACGTTAATTTGGTACCATTTATCAACCAAGAGAGAAGTTTCTCACATGCATTAAAATTTTAAAAGCTTTGTAGAAACTCAGTAGGTTTATGCTCTTATGTTTAAATGACAGCATATAATTCACAGGAAAATAGTATGATGTATCAAGCTACTCTAGGCAAAAGGCTTTTGCAAGACATTTTTTCTTTTTTTCTCAGCAAGAAACTTGTCGGACCCCTGAGACTCCTTAATTACATTCTCTGTAATCTACAAGAGTAGCTGTTGTTGTGCCTGTGTTTTTTAAATGCAGCTTACTTGCCAGGTAAGTTTATAAATATCTCCAGTGTCTCAGTCATCTAAGAAACACACATAGATCTTTAGGCAAGATGTTTAACATTTCTGTGCTTCTTTAGCTGTTATGCAGGTGCATGCCAGCTATAAGAAAAAAAAAAATGCTACAAGGAAAGAGATCAATGAGCCAGCTACACTAGAATCCTTCTCCATCAGTGATTTCACAATAGCTTTATGGGAGTTAACACCAGCTAGACAACATCAAATGATACATAATGTGCAGAGCAAAGGGTGTATTGACAATATAAATTTCAGGAAAGGATCTCTGCTGTCTTGTTACTTACCACTTTAGAGACATGATAGCAGTGAAAAATGGAATAAAGTTAACAAAAAGTGAAATGTGTTCATAGGAAGAATTTAAAAATTAAGTAAAAAAAGACCCTAAGAATAGTGCTGTTTAGCTGGGGTCCCACTCAACATTTTCCTCCTAACTGCAACACCATGGGCAAACCCTGCTCCTTGCACTAGCTTTGTTTATAAGATAACTCCCTAAAACATGTCATGTCTGTGACTCATCCAGAGAGAGTGTAGTGGGAACTATATTAAAAGTAGCTTTCTAGTGGTTGATCGGGTGATTCTGTCTCCTTTAGAGAATGATTCATTCTGCTTATTTAGACCATGTATTAATACTGGATCTTTAAGGGTTTTTGGAGGGAGCTTGTGTAACTTAAGCAAGATAATCTGGAGAACTTTGTTCTGCAAAGCACTTCAGAGAGTCTTCAGTCAGTTTTATTTACTATAGGACGAGTGGGGAAAAAAAGCTGGATTTGTCCATTTTCGTCTTTTGACATTGAGCTTCTTGCTTTTAAAGACCGTCAGTCTCCTCAATATTACTACAGTTATGAAGTATCTATTATATTTGAAGTCACATACTTTTTCTAGGAATTTGCTAAGTTGCAGCATTTGATATTGTTATTCACCTTTTGTCCTATGGATTTGTTCTATATTAAAAATATGTGTGAAATTAGGAATGATAGTTTAAAAAGAAATCATCCTACATTCTTTCTTTCATGTCAGAGCAGGAATCTAGAAAGCTTTTATAAAAGCAATGTGTTTTTTTTTTCAAAATATCTAGTTAGCAATTACCATTTTGCTAGTATGATGCAAGAACTAGGGCAAAGTAGATTTACTATGACCTAGAAGATGTGTTGACTTGCAAGGAGCTGACAACAGCTACGAGCATAGAAGACAAACCCCAGAGAATGAGGAGGGGAGTAAAGGATAACAGAAGGTGGAATCAGCACCTCAGAGAACTGCAAGGAGTTTAGACGAAGTTTTAGAAACTTTTGAAAGAATTTAATATTGGAGATTTGGAAAAGCAGAGATGGACCAAAGACAACCAGTATCAGTAAGGAGTACTATGCTTCAGTGCTCTCTAATTTGTTGTGACTATTGCTGTCAGAGAATGCCAGTATAGTATTTATTATATATCAGTAAATATCTGATAGAGTGGCACTTAGAAGTTTATGTCTAAGGTGGTGAACCATGACATAAATGTGAGACTGGCTCATCAGATTTTGAAAATGGTTGAAAAGAAGGAAATATTTTGTTTGTTTGTTTTTTTAAATAGGTGGCATGGCTAAAGATATTACACGTATATTCTGGATTCTTCCTTTCTTTTATGTGAGTAACATAATTGATGAAGCTTGGTGGAAACAAATGTCTTAATGCTTGGAAAGTGGAATAATGAGAAAGAGAACCATGAGATACAAAGATGAATGGCTATGAAATTCATTGCAGATGAATAAAGCGTCATACACCTCAATGCAGAGAAGTGAAAGAAGCAGATTGAGTCTACTGTAGGAAAGGCTATGTTTTAAGGTTAAGGCCTCCAACAGAGGCTGAATCTTCTGCAATACAGCCAGCTAGCTAAGCATTACACAGTGACTCTGATTTCCATAGTTATGATATCAATATGAGATAAATAGATAGTATGAGATGGATAGATATTCTCAGAAGGAATTTCCACATTTAAATCTCTTTTCAATACTCATGGTCTCCCCATAATAAGTGAGTTTAATTATACAGATTTTAACTCGTCTGTAGCCAGAACATGACTTTAAAGAGTGTTTAACCTGAACAGAAAATTTGGGAAGATATTAGAGAACTGGCTAGGTATTTGATGAGGCAATTGTTAAAAAAAAATAATAAAAAAAAAAGAATAAAATTTTCAAATCAGAGTGGGAGTTTGATGGCCTATAACTAAAATAGTATGATGATATTTTTGATAGTTTTGCATAGACTTTATCATTTTTATTTTCAGTCTATGTAAAAAGTTGTGATCTGGATATCTTTTCAAGATACATGTTCCCTTCTCATTCTTCTTTCTTTGATGCTGTAAAAAAAAAAGGATAAGCAAAATGATGGAAACTCTGTTTTTTTTCCACATGGAAGACTGTCATTTTGAGTTGGCAGTAAGTAAATTTGATCATTCCGGAATACACATAAATTATATCAGTATACAGCAGAAAAAAAGCTCTTTGCAAATACACAAACACACAGCTTTTGAATGTTATCCTTTTTTCAAATCTCCAATATTTAATTGACTCTATTTTCCACTCTTACTTTAAAGAGTGTTAATTTAGATAAATACAATCCTCCTGAACTTAATACATTTTTTTCAATTTTTTTTTCCTGAAATACAAGCTTTTTGCTCAACATAAATTCTACAATGAAAAGACAGCAACAAAAACAGCTAACCAAGAAAAAAAACCCCACTGTTATGCTCAATAAGTGTTCACAACAATGTAAAACAATCTCTTTTCAAACTGGTTGAGTGCCAGCCCCTATAAGCTATTAACTGTGCAGCTTTAGCAGAACAATATTAAACATGACAAGAACTCATCCAAGAGCACTAGCAGAAGAGAAGGGTCTGTCTGAATTGTCCTCCTGCTGAACTTGTAGTTCCTAAGCAAACAGAAAATGTCATTAACTTGCAGCTATGAGTGCACCAATTTATTCTTACAGGAAATACTTTGAGATAGCTCTGGCTTTCTTAGTATTTTCAAAAAATATTACTATTCCAAGTTATGTTTTCATCTGTATATTGAAGTTTTCTTTCTAGAAGAATCTACCAAACCAAGATGTCTTCTGTAATGAGGACCAAGAAAGATCTAAAGGACCTCTTTGAATCTAAAAAGTCCCTGTTTCTCTCTTCAAGAGTTTTGACTGCAGCTTTTAAATCTCTTCAAAAAGAGCTTCTATGCTTTTGTGTACAGATTTGTTACAAACATGTGGTTTCTGGGATCCATACTGGAACTGTGAGACATTACCAGCTGTGAACCTACCTTGTTGAAAGCTTCCATCAAAGAGAGTTTGTGGAAATATTCAGCACTTCAACAGTGACCCGAATGATGAACAATTGATCAGCAACATTAAGAAGTGAATATGAAGTCTGAAATATTTGCAGCTCCCCAGTTCTTTTATTTTAAAATAGCAGAAGAATTCTGCTAAGGTCCCTTGCCACCTAGACGATCCAGAGATGCTTAATCCATATGTTATGTGAGATAGTGTCAGAATACTACTATTAATAGTAGTTACACTACTGTAACAGTAGCATAGCAGTTATACTACTAGTGAGCATTTTTGTAATCATGTGTGTCAGCAGTTCTATTTAAAAACAGTCTGCATCTCTTTATCTTTCTCACCAGGCCTTAGCCTTGATCTGGACCCACACTCATATACTCTGTAGCCCCAAGCCTGTAATGAATGTCTTGGTGTGCCAGGCAGTACTAATCCACAGTCCAGGATTTCCAGATTTGCCTTCTTGCTAGTCTACACCTTTTACTCATACACATGCCAGCTGAGCTGCCCACAGAATTGTTTACAAAGAAACCAAACAAAAACAAAAGATGTTTAGGCTATTTGGTTCTGGAATAAAAAATGGAGTAATTTTGGAAGATGAAAGTACAAATCCAGGCATTATTTAAATGAACTAGACTATTAGTGAGCCTCTTGATTAGCAAAAATAAGCCTGTTTATTTGAATATCCAGTTCTCTAAATGCATGTTTTGGCTTACTAGGCTACTTGAGACTCTTGGCGTATTACGCTTTAAGTATGTTGTTTTGGACCAGTGACAATTCCTCCCGCAGCCCGAAAGAAAGATGCACTTAGAGGAAACGTTGGCAAAGGACCAGCTCCTACAAAGAAATGGCAATTTCTTGTCAAAGGCACAGCACAGCTCTATTCTCATTTCCTGGTAAATGGAAGTGTTCTTGCTGAGACCTGTAAACATATTACACACTCTTCTTTGATTTTGTTGGATGCAAGGCTGACCCTCACTTGATAAAACTGTTTGATTATGGTAGGGTGACAGGAGCTGGCAGTGGTCCACATGCTCCCATTGCCCCCATATGTTGGCAGTTGCTAATAACCGCTGCTAATCTGGGGTTATTTTACTGCAAAGGCTATTTCCTACTCTCCTTTTTACTTTTTCTCATCTTACTTCTTAATATAATTTCTGAGCTTCCTCACTGTATCATGTAATGAATTTTGCCTGTAGACAATAGCAAAGTGAGGAGAGAGAGAAGCAGGAAAAAGAGCAGTGGGTACTTGATGGCATTTCATGGTCTGTGTGCACTGGTACTGTTTACAAAGCTCTATCAGAAGATCCATCGATGCCCTAGAGGTAGGAGGGGCAATGTTTTCCATTTAGTTTTGTGAACGTGAATCAAATGCTCTCTTTTTATTTTCAACTTTCCAGATTATTCTGCTCTTGCAAATACAGCTGCAGAGGGAACGAGATAGAAAGATGGGAAAACAATCTGACCAGTTGTAGTGAAGCACAACCCTCATGAATAAATGTATCTTTTTAGTGTGTTAAATGTAGTTCTTTTAGTTTTTTTTTTTGTTTTTTTGTTTTTTTAATTACAAAGGCCATCGTCTGAAGTGATATCCAGAAGCCTTCATTCCACTCAAATTCCTACAGTGTAGGGTCTCATTCTCAAGATTATTTAGTGTCCTCAAGAGGAAGGATTTGGAAAATCTGCATCAAAGTAAGGTCCAACGGGTACTGAGCAGGCAAAAGAAGCTTAGTTTGTATTTTGGTTTAAAAGCAATCAGGTTTTTGGAGAGAGAAGTTTTGTGATTATGTAAGAACATGTGTGTAGTCTTACACATGGATGAGAAGTTAAAAAGCATTAGCAAAAGGGAAAATCTAACAGCATTTTTTAAGAAATGAGAAATGACTGCGGCCTCTCACTTCTCTATATGTCTTACTTTTTTAAAGCTTTATAAACTTTAAAACATGAGTCAGTGTAAGCTGTCTTTCCTCTACAGGTAGGAAGAATAAGTACTATGTTTTTCTATGCAGTTTGCTTGTTTGAACTGTGTTTTTGCAGACTCTCAAACATAATCAGAAAAAGAGCTGGAAATCAAACACAAATTTCTCAAGTAAGACCAGACATTGTGGCTATTAGCAGGAAATTAATAAGAAAAAATAAGCTGTTCTAAATTTTCATATTCTTATTCATTGAAAGACTAGTTTAAAGCCACAGTATCTGACAGGAATATTTGGATCAGGATCCAAAGTAGCAACAGTTTCTGAGTCAGTGTTTCCTTAGAAATCCAATTTAATTGTTCAACTGATGTTTGTTCCTTCAGTCAGTAATCCTATATATATGTAGTATATCTTGAATGTCAGACTAACTGGACTCTCGAGAAACATAACCGGAGATATATTTTAAGTGTTACTCTTCAGCACCTAGTGTGAATAAAGTCTCCATAATGTATTTGGGATATAGGCTTTGGCTTTTATGTGAAACTTTGTGTTTCTCATGAGTCGTGCAAGAACTGGAAGAACTGCAAAATGTGATAATGCAAAATATTTCAAACTCAAAAAGTCCTTTTCCAACAGTGTCACCTAAAAGGGAAAATTCTATAAACATATATACACACATTCAACAGATAGTGTTTGCTCATTTTTTCTGCTTTTTAAGTATAGCATGGAGGAATCTTTTTTGCTCAACATCCTTCCATATACATAAATAAAAATTTGGAAGCTCTGAAAGACCATCAGCACAAAATACAGTGTACTCTATTTCCCACATCACTGACAGACTGGATAAATTAAAAGAACTTGAAGTTTATTTCTGGCTGGATCACTGAGCTGAATTTTAGAAATACTACTTCTGAGAGTGGTTATTCTGCTTACTTCGAGAGGTCATCTTAGAGAATCTAATTATGTGAGAACCTTTTATTAAAAAAAATAAAATAAGGCAAAAAGAAACAACGATTTGCAAAAGATCTGCAAAATATCACTGTAAGCAGTGACAGTTGCTGTCTTTTATGATTTTTTTCTTTACTTCTAGAATATTTTAATACACTTTAACATGCGGCACTAATTAGCTTTTAAGGAGGGATATTAACAGATTAATGCTGTGTGGTATATCCTCTCAATGTGGATTCAGCAGAGTGTGAGCAACATCTCCCCCTTATGAGCTGTTTTATTGAGCATGGGTAGCAGTTGAGTCTAAAGAGCTAAAGAGCAGCCCAAAGATCTAGAAAAGCTTTATCATGTTTAAAGTTAACTTTGAGCATCAGAGCTGGTGTCACAGTGACATCATCAGCACAAATCTAGGTTTTGGACAAAAAATTCTACTCATATATGTTTTATCTGCCTTATATTTTACTTTTTTTTTTTCTTGAAAGGATGAAAATTAGATTTTCTGATTCCTGTTAAATGAACATTGTTCAAGATATCTCAGCCGTTTATTTTATGCAAGTACCAGATAATCCTCTGGTATCAGAAATATCCTACACTTCTTGAGACTAAATTATTTTTGATTTGTTTGTTTGTTTGTTCTTTCTCCACGGCCTAATTTGTGAGATGCTTAAAATATAGTTTCTGATGGTAAATCCATTTCCTCAATGGTGCTCAATGATGAGGCAACCATCTTTCTTAATGTTAGTATGGTGAGACCTGATGCAAAATGACAACTTTAAGACATATGTATAGACATTTTACTTTGTTGCCTCCAGCTCAGCTCAGAAAATCTACGGCATGTGTTGTCAGGCCCTGTGATTTAACAGTTCTGACATCTCTGCTCCTAAGCAAAATCATCACGATAGCAATGTTCAGTCAAGCTAGAGGTATAATATAGAGGCTGAACAAAACTCATGCTTGGCATTTTTTACATTTAAGAAAAAAACTATTTAAAATGAGAAGATTTTATATGTTTTTGTATACATGTGTGTGTATGAGAAAGAAAAAAACTTGTGCTTCTATACAGGTATGCTAAATGGAGCAAATGCATTGATTATACGTATTGCATATGTTCTCTTTAAACTGTCCTGAAATCAGAGATGTGGGTGAGATTAAGCTAGAAAAAGAACAGATGGCACTGTTGATGTGATTGCCAGAGGCTTGGGCAGAAGGCAGTTAAAAAAAAAAAATTCTATTTTTCCCCTAAATTGAGAGAACTAAACTGGTGATCAGTGCTTGATTTGGGGCAGATGGGGTGACTTGGAGGAAATGGTTGACAGACTTAATCACAAGATGACAGTCATATTAGAATTTTTTTAAGGTTCATCAAGGGATCTTGAACTTCAAACTATCCAGTTATGCATATATTTACAATGACATAAGTACAGGGAAGAGCATCTTTTCTTGCAGTGTGTGAAAATCATTCCATTTCTATTTATCACATAACATGCAAGGCCTTGAATACTCTCAGCAAATATATATGTTAGAACTTGGAATTTCAAATATTTTTGCATACGTGTCAGTCTAGCATTTCTACTACTATCAATACATTTTATTTTTTCACATCCTCATCCCATTTTTACTTAAGTATTTTTCCTAACTTTTCCACTTTACCCTCGACTTTCCTCCTCATTTTCTTTGCTATGAAACACCTACTATTATACTATTACCTACTATAAACACTTTTGAATATTCCAATTTTGCTACAGATATCTACTATGAATTTGAATTTTAAATATGTCCAATTTCTTTTTTTTTATTTGGAAAGTAACAGAGAGGAAATATCAAAATTGTTCCTCTCGATAGCAAATGTAACACTGTTGCACTTTTTCACTGTCCATCTTCAAATACACATCACTAATGTAAGCATGATAGACAAAAAATAAATCCAAATGAGTGAGCATTTTACTGAGGATTTTCAAGAACTTTCTATTCTTTTTGTGTCAGATACTAAGATTAAAGGCAATTTATTTTGCTTTAGTTTAGTATCTCTTATCAAATACAATATTACAAGTAAAGAAAAGGGTTCAATTTACAGGACATATGGAATTTTTTTTTAAAATATGAGAGACTGGAAGGATGATTAAATTGCAACTGTTCTAATTTCATTATTTGTTTTAGATGGTGATCTACTGTATGTTGAAAAAATGATAGAAACAAATATGTTGGAGTTATATCTTTTGGTAAAATAAATACAATTTGTCTTGTATGAATATCACCATGCCTTTAAATATTGACAGAAGGCCTTAGTCGATAGAATAAGGTGCCTCAGAAAATGATTTTTCCTTCAACTTGTTGTTCTGTAGTCTGTAGTAATTCTACTAGTCAAATCCAATTGACTTTTTCGAAAAAGCTTAGTATTTCTGAAAGAGTACCTTTCAGACCCACTCTGCAGTATTTGAAAGACAAGTTGGCATTTTCAAACCAAAGAATGGAATAGCCTTTCATATGAAAAGTGTTAAAAGTATTTCTTGGAATATATAAGTGTGTGTGTGTGTATACATATAAATTTAGGATCATATTGCCTCAACTATAGAAAGGAGCTCACTAAGAAGGTAATGGGAATCAGAGAGGCTCTGAAGCTCACCTAAAGTGCTCTCTACCATGCAGAGCAAGGGAGAGGAAATTTACAGGGCTCATGGAATCCTGGGCAAGATCTTTTAACATGAGGGAGTTCTGGTTGGGGATTCATGGTAGCATGCATCCACAGCATGCACATCTGTGCAGGTATTTTCTGTTATCCACGACACTGTCCTACTGCTCTTGCTCTTTTAATTGCAGATCTCATTCCACATTCTGAGTCTGAATCCTCTGTCAGCTGCCTAGAAGAGCTACAGATTAGGTAACTACATCCTCCTGCACGTGGTCACCTAAACCCAAGCAGATTTAGGAAAGAGTAATGTCTCACAGAGTGTATAAAATGTGCTTGGAAGTACAGAACATCTGCATTACCTCTAAGTATGTAATGAAATGACTGGTTTGGATTACTAGTCGCTATTGCAGTCATGTCTGATTTCTCTGTCAATTTAAGAGTGAGGCCACTATAAATGGCTGGCTACAAACTGACATCCTTGAGTAGCCAGTTGAGACATCCCCTATTGTGTTTCTGGTGCTGTACAAATGTTTTTTGCATTAAAGAACTTTTTAAGAGTTGTTAATACTGCTGCTGTTGGAGTTCAATGACAGAACTTTGTCAGCTGGCACAACAATTTAATGAAGATAAACAGAACTTGCAGTCCTAGTTGTAAAAAGGAACATCTTATTTGGAGGGAATAACGGATGGATATCTTGCTTGACTAGGAAACAGAGAAAAGATAAATCATTTTTCACGGTTGCGAAATGTCACAGTCGCATTTTGGCCACAACTAACTTTGAACAGTGCCCTCATAAAACAAACAAAAAAAATGTATTTTTGTGTGTTCACTCAGAGGAGCAGCAGACATTTGAAACAGGTGCCAGAGATTTGAAATTTGCAATCTAAATATGGGAATTTTTAATTTATTTGAATATATTATCATTTGATTTCACATAATTTGAGCCACATACATCTGATGCTGATCTTTCACATACATCTATATGCTGCTGCCTCCCTTGTCTTCATGTCATTATCAAACTCCTACCTTGTTTTCTACTTGTTTTTTTTGTTTGTTTTCAGCAAGAAGTCATCCAAAAACTTGTCCTACACTTTTTCATTATCCAAAACCACCTCCAACTATCACTTCCACTTACGGAGACCTGGGTACTTACTGCATTTTTGCTTTTGCACAGTTCTCAGGTGCAAAAGCAGATCCTGATGGGCTGCACTGGATTGCTCAGAAATTAAGAATATTCATCTTTACTGCACTGGCCACCTGAGTCTGAACTAACAGCCTGGCAACTGTGTCCCAGAAGGTCTGTAAAAGTTGACTTTAGGATGCAGAGTTGGAATTGTCTGGTTGCCTACTTTCCTCATATTTATTCACTGGTCTGGTCTGGATAATTTAGGGTTTTTAATTTTTTTTATTAAACTGTTGGTAGTTCTATACATATTAATGAGTGTAACATTGGATCCCAAACCTGTTTCCCACAGTAATTCTGAGCAAGAGGATCATTTTCTGTCTTCAACCATGAAGTTTAATTTGGAAGCCACACAAGTGATCTAAAACTAACAAGACCATGGGAAACGTATATAAGAATTGTGTACATTAAGTAAGTTTTATAGTATCTACATGCATCTCAGAGTCTCATTGCCTTGACATTGCACCATATTCCTTTATGAGAAATTTGTTCTGGAATTCACCTACCATGGAGTATCCTGAAACTTCTGTTTCCACTGCATTTGAGTCATGTTAACTGTGAAGCTTAGAGGAACAATTAAGAATTGGTCATTGATAAAATGGTATGCAATTAACAGTGTAACACTCTAGATGAAAATATCCATATAACTGTATTTTTTAACAAAGCTTTTATCTATTTTTGAAAGAGAAGTAAGTAAATCCTCTAACAGAAGTAAATGAGAGAGATCCCAAGCCACAAGACAAAATGATGCCCTTTACAACTACAATGCACTAAATTCTGCATCAATTTTATATGGAGTGCTTTCATGTAAAAATATGCATAATATTGCTTCTATAGCTGTGTCATCATCTTATTATGCAAGCTGCAGAGAAATAAATAATACAAGAGTCCCATTCATCATGAATGGGCTTTGTTCAGGAAAATAATACATAGTAAACAGATGTAGAATGGTAGCTACTGCAAAACCAGCCTACTGAACAAAGCTTTAATCACACTAAACCCACCTGTAACTACATTGCTCTTCTTTCACGGTGTTGCTCTTCATAGAATTATAATTCCTGGAACAAAATGCATTTAGAATAAAGGGACATCACCAACTTATGAATGGCTTTCTATATAAAATATTTTACCTTCTTGATATAAACCCATCTAGCTTGTAGTGAACATCACATATATTATGCTTTCATCATCCTGATGTGACTGCTGCTGAAAAGAGGAGCACTTCTAAGCATGTTACATATTTTTTCTTGTTCATACTCAGCTTAGTATTAGAAAAATGTAGCTGATTTTTTACAAGTGATCATTTTTAGTGGAAAGCTTTAGGTTTGATTCTAATTTCTCTTTCAATGGTGGAATATCTTCAGGAGCTTCTGATTTAGCCATGTTTTAAATCAAGATAGTATCAAGTGCTGTTTCCATTGTGCTTGCACTTGTGAACAGCACTGGCATTCTCCCTTATAATTTTGCTAAACTACAACTGACATGAGCTTTCACTGAGATCACAAAGACATGTTCACACTCTATGAAAAGAATCTTGATTTTCTTTGTATTCCTTTACATATTTTTATTATAACTTTGGATTATGCCTCATTGCCTCAGTCACAAATAAGGACAGCATTGCACTCAGTCCTTTATCAGCTCACAGCAGAGATGTTGTTGTCCAGCCTGTTGACTGTCTAATCCTGGACTGTATTTTCTTACATCCCTCCACTTGTATTATCCTTATTCCATGAACTGAAGCAAAAGTTTGTTTTCGGGAGGAAAGTTGAAGAAGTTCCTGAATTCCTATGATGTGTTACTTCTTTTGCTTAATACCATCTAATACTCTCAGCATGGCAATTTATGGAACAATGAGCACAGAGTGACAGAAGCTGTTGCTTTCATTCCACACAGCAAAGCGTTTACATTTAGTAGCCTGATAATTGCTTTCTTGGTCACATCTTTCTAGATAAACTGACAACCTTTTTGAGAATTTTGTTAGTTTTGCTTTGTTGTTGCTATTATTGGTTTTTGTTTGTTTGTTTGTTAGCTTTAGGTATATGTAGACTACA
>JAUBOD010000408.1:1279252-1296954 GCA_032353885.1 Nothura maculosa | reverse complement strand
GGATACTGGTGTCTTCTAGATCTTTTAACTCATACACTCTTCTGCCCTTTAGAGGCTGTTCTTCAAAGGGTAAAAATGAGTAAGCACCTTCCAAGGACTGTCGAAGTACCTTTAATCCTGTCACAGCAAAAAAGATTGGACTAAATGACTTCTTGAAGTGCCTTCCAGAATATATTTAAAGGATTTTCACTGATGTTTTAGAGGTAATCTCAGATATTCTCATCTGAATTAATCTCCTATCTCACTTAAAACTCTTAAATTTTTGAGCACACACATGTCTGCTGCCTGTCTTGTAAAAGGATAGCCTGAGTCACCTGAGGACCTAACACATGAATTAATTTCTAGAAGGAATTCTGCCTCATCACCATCCACCAGAAGAACTGGAGTGACCATGTTCCTACATCAACTCATTTGAAATGCATAAAGTTACAAGGAAAGACTTCAGATCTGTGTGTGCATATTGCATGTAAGGACAGGAAGGGTGTCAATATAGACTCAAAAGATTTCTGCAGTTTTCTTTCTTCCTAGCCTTTCATAAAGAAAGAGGAGGGCTGCAGGGCTCAGCCATAACACAGCTTCCAATTGACTGTTTTCTCTGTCTTCTGTTAAAACAAAAACTATATCCCCATACAAATGCAGTACACTGTAAGTCAATGTAATTTGAGTTGATTTAGCTCTACAAATGATCAAACCCCATAAATTAAAAAGTTATTATATTTTTCATAAAATTTTATATTTATGTGAGACAGCATGGTTCAAGAAGAGTGATTTATGCAGCCATCTCTTCAGCAAGAAGTATGAAATGCTCTTAATATCTGCTGTCCATTTAGACAGCACAAGAACAAGTTATGCATCATGATAACCATGGACACACCATTACTGTCCACTTCAGTGCTGAGTTGATGCTGTGGCTCAGAGGGAACCAATTCTGAAGGAGGCAGACTGAGCCCCCTTATCTGATGTCTCCAGAGTTATCCAAGAAATCATCTCAAAAGATTAGAGAAAAAAACACTAGTTATATTCTTATTATATTAATTTCTTATGGGAAATTAATGTACAAATGTGCTGTAAATGAAAAAGCTTCTTTTAAACCACAGAATATGTGTGCATAAAGAATGTGTATAGTGTATCTTAGATAAGATAAAGTAATCCAAAAGGGACATTTGTGTCAAGGCCACCTGACAAAATTAATTCCCAAGGTAACTTTGAAAGATACTAGTCTTTGCTTCTGCAGGCGAAAAGTAGAACGTACAGGTAAACTTGAGCTTAGCTTTAACATTTTCAGTGGATTTATGCAGATCCAGAGGTTTGCGCTTTTTATACCTGTTGCAGAACTGAGTCTTTATAATACATTTATTACATTCTAAAACATGTAGTCTTTTACCAGGAGCATTGTCAGGTTGATAGTTGCATCAGTGGTCTGCACTGCTCAATATTTTGTAGTCCCTTGTGGTGTGCCTTTTTCCAATAAAAAGTATAATCTACTCACAGCGATTTTGAAGTAATGGATTTTATGATTTGCTGATAATTTCTCTGTATTAAATAATAGTTTCTATTAATTTTAATACTATTTCATAATATTTTATAGAGTTTTCTATTTCTATAAAACTGTTTTGGGAGGTGTAGAGACAGACGGAATATAAACAAATGGAGGAAGTTTACTGGAACCACTAGATAGATGAAAAGAAGAAAAGAACCTTTGTTGCTAGGTGTTTGAGTATGTTAACTATACTGAATTTTAAATAAATATGGTCTTCCTTTGATGTAAAACTCCTTTGTACCTTATATCAATAAATTAAAAATGTCTATAAAGTAAATATTCAAAGTGGTCTCTCTGTTATGAAGTTGAATTTTTTTAAAATCTGGGTAGCTGTTGAGATTAATTTATTTATGACATTTACATGTGTAAGAAACCATGTACGAACTGAACAAGAAAGTTTTGTGGCAAAGTATTTTTGTTTTAGGATTTTTTATCTTGGTTTAGAAGAGTAGAGTCAAGGACAACACTCTGTGTTCTGCAAAGTTCAGCATTAATATTATTATTCACAAAAGTTGTCTCAGCTGTGAAGTCAGTACATTTGTTCTGGACGTCTCTTTATTATTAATGGCCCTTTCACCTGACTTTCTGCATTTGTCTGAGCCAACTTTGCTTTTACCTGCTGGCCAGTTCACTTAAGATTATTTTCATTCCCTGGTTCCCTTAAAGGTGAAGCTTTGTTCTAAATGTCTTCTAAAAGGTTAGTTTTATCTACTATATTGATATTAGAATGAAATAGAAAATACTCAGGAAATATCTATAGCAAATGAAGCAGTAAAACTCTCCTCTTGTTTTCAGGCTTCACACATTCTATCCAAAAAGTGACTGGTATCTACAACATGGCATCACAAGGAAGATTCACCACAGAGCAAGTGTAAATATAACACAAAGACTATAGAATGCTCAAATCTACTCAAGTATGACACCACATGGTATCTACTTTAAGCAGAACCAGATGTTTAAGTAGGAATTAAATTATGTGTTGCTTTTTTGATGACTTTTTCAAAAGGGTGAATTTCACCCAGAGAGAATAAGCATAAAGTTGGATCAATGAATTGAAAGAAGTGAATGGGAAAAAGTCCCAAAAAAGAAGATTAGATAGGAAATATATGATTTTTATCCTTGAAAAAGTATATTTATGAAAATGTATATTTAAATATATATATATTTCATATTTTTATATAAATATATTTATAATTTATATTTATTTATATTTGTAATTATATATATTTTTACAATATACAAATTTGTATATATATTCGTATGTATGTATATACTTAAGTATATAAAAGTATATTTATGAAAAAATATTTTTCTTGCAGTTAAGAGCAAAATAGGAATTTCTTCTTCATTTAAAGATGCCCACAATTTCTAATGCATGTGGATGAACAACATCATTGTTTTTTCTTTGGCCACTTCTATGGGCCTCATAATCCGAGCCTGTGCATCAAACTCATTTTTAATTTTATTTTCATGAATCTTAAAATACTTAACAATATTGCTGATGGAGAACTACTTATACTACCAAAAATGTTTATATAAAGCACAAGTAAAACTGACAAAGAATTAATTAGCACAAGCAACAGAGGTCATTGGAATGTGAATTACATACAGGGCTTACTGCAAAACTCTAACTGCAAAATCAAGAACTGAGCAAAATGAGGTATTGTTTTAGCATCAGTAAATTACGTTACAAGTAATTCTGTATCACATTACCACAATTTCATCTCATCATCTGTCTTTATTTATAGAGTACCTGTAGGAAGTTGTCCAGTGCTTTAAAAATTGTAGGGAGAATAAGAACTCAAAAACCATATATAACAAACAAAGTCAAATAATATTTAATGGAGAGAGATTTTCAACTCCAGGCAAAATAATATTCAAGTGCTTTTTGTGTATGTGAATGTATGTGTGCACACTACAGTAATGTGAAATACAGAGTACCAAGGTGATAATATGCTACATTAGGACAATTTGTTTTATATATCTTAAAATAGAAATGTCTAAGGAATGAGAGATGGAGGTCAGAAAAAATTCATGAATTCTTCCACCTTATTTTCATAAATCAATGCCTTGAGCCCCACTGAGGCAGCTAAAAATAAATTTCTCTTTCAGATGAAGGAGATTAGGTGGTGGGAGGGAGGGAATGTTCCCTTGCAAACACACAGGATGTCAGCATTGTCACGAAAATTACAAACATATTGTGTAGGTGCCACTGCATGAAGGATGCACTTTCCTTTTTAGTGACATGGATAATAATAGTCTTTTATAATCTACTGTGCGGGATTTGAAATTTCACCTTCTCAACCTACTATGCATATGGTGTGGTCTCTAAATGGATAACGGGAAAGGGAAGGTGAGTGAGAATGGGTTGAATGATTGCTGCTCATTGCTCTGCAAAATCTGTAGCTTTCAGGCAACACACTAGGGGTGGACTAGTCTTATTGGATCCTAGGTTTAGAGAAAGCAAAACAACCAGGACAACAATATTTTCCTTTGGATCTTCTAGTAGAAGTCTTAATGAAATGGGTGGCACTTTGGAACTACTTGATTTCCAGGTTGTGTAGCAAGTTGGGAGACTACAGCCACTGCAATGGTAGATAAGCAGATATCCGAAGAAAAAAAATCAGTACCAAAAATATTCTTTACATGCCTGCTTATCCATCAATTGCTTAAGCTAACTAAGAATGAGTATAGACTACGCTTAAGAAGTAAAAGCCTTCACCTGTTCATCATAGAGAAGCAAAGCCTGAACTCTAATGCCTGGACCTTCATGGTACAAAAATTAAAAAGACAAATAATGCAAAAGATATCTGTTAATTGGAACAACTCGGTGGGAAGCCAGTTAACTGACTGTCCTGATGAAAAGAAATTCAGAAATAAATTTGAAAATAACTAAATGGACACAAAATTCCACTCAAACCAAAAATTTTACAGATAAACATTTTATATGTTCCTTCTTTATGGAATTTTCCTGCAATGACTCATTCAGAGCAAGAGGGAGGATCATCAGTGTTTATTGCACACTGAAGAAACTATTCCATTTGTACAGCGTGTGCTCCAAGCACAGGACATGATTTTTCAAGGAGGGCAGAAAAGGCAACGATGGTGGCACTCATTAGGCAAATCTTCATTTTTCTTCCATAGGTGGAAACCTTGGAACTTCTAAGAGCAAAAGTTTCTCTTTCTCACTTCCTGCATATATCTTCTCAGGTGCTATTTGACCACTTTTGCATCAAAACTTGACCTTTTGTCACTTAATAGAAATATTTTCTACATACAAATTATGTCAGTACTAATGAATAGCACTATCATTCTTTACTGTGACACATTCAGAATGACAACTTTCATGCCCATTTTCCCTTAGCTGCTAAATATCGTATTTATCTCTACTGCATAGCAGCTCAAGGAGAGCACTATCAATTAAGCTACAATTACTTCCCTATGTTTTCATAAAATTACATATTTTCCTGCTGAGATGACCACAGAGAAACAGCTTTTTTTTTAATATACCCCACAATCTGTAACTAAATACAGTTTGCAAAACTAACTGGTGCTGCAGTCTAAAGAAAATATGAAATAGGAGAATGTTAGTTGAATTTTCACGTATGTGTGCGGGTAGGTTTGTCTGCATTTGTGGTCATGTGTATCATTCTATTTCCAGAATCCATTTTTCTAAGGGAGATTTTAGCCTCTCATTATTGCATGCAAAAAGGAAATAGCGAGCAAAAGAGATTATTTTAAGCAAATTCATTGTTTTGACTTAGGAGAAAATGCAGTTATATTTTTAATACTAAATTCTAAATCCAAAATTTTAATCTTTATTCAGGGTTCCCAATTCATAGCTCAGGACTGCTTGTTCAAAGAGTATCAATAGCTCTTTGTTAAAGTACAAAACAACACTTATTTTATATTTTAACATCCATCTTGATAAACTTGAGATACCTGTGCTGTATATTCCAACATTTGAGGTAGCATCTTTGCACACCAGATAGTCACTGAAAAGTCAATGAATTGTGTCTGAAAATTGTCTGTTTTACTTGAAGTGTTTGATTTTGGGATGATTTAAACTGTACTGTAAATTGCATACATCTATCAGGGATGGGGATCAGTCCACCTGTATTTGAGTACATACAGTATACTGTACTGACTATATCTGCAGTTAGTAGTACAGACAATGGAGTGTAAAGATTTCTTCGACTCATCAGCATTAAGATTTGGATCAGTTCCACAAATATCAGTCCCATTTTTGAGTCCTGACTTAAGCCAATTTTAGGCTGGTTATAGTTGTTTTCTGGCCATTACTGACTATCCAATCCAGTTACATGAGCTGAAGCATCGAAAACTATCTGAGATGACCTAGGGTATGCAAAAATGTATAGGGATGGCAGATGTGGCACAAGATAAATGGGAAATCCTCTCATTTGAGAAAGGCAGGGGGAGAACGGGTGAGATGACATTGGACAACTAAGATGCCCAATCTATATTTCAATAGATGAATTAAACCTCAGTCTTCTATTGACCTTACAGGGAACCTAAATAGACACTACCTGTTGATACATATATGACATATGACATATAAACATACACTTATAAACAAATCACACTCCCACAGTTAGGAGAATTAATCCTATTCAGGTTTACTATCTTAAATCTGTATTGAGAAATCCTGGGATGAATCACATCTTTTACATTTTCCACAGCATTTTTTTTTCCCCTACGTAGTACCCTAGCAAATGACCTAAATATCCTTGCATCTCTTTTGGGAGAAAATTGAAATAGCATATCCTCATTAGTTGAAGCTCTTTTTAGACATCATTGTCAAAAATGGGATTTTTTTTTAATGAAGGATTTATTTTGTCACTAATAAAATACAGAAAGATATACACCTCTCCTAGCTTCACAGTAATATGAAAAATTTTCAACTGTTTCAGAATACCCAAAGAAAAATCACAGCATGGAAATTCATCATTTTGATTTGCATCACAGAAACACTGCAATATCATGTTAACCTTCACATATTTTACTAGGAAGTATGGATTTTTCAGAAATTGAAAAGGAAATTAAGCACTTCCTTTCCTGATTTTATTACTGATATGCGTGATCTATTCACTTAAGCAGTGCTTCAGTAAATCCATTCTCGAAGTAGGCAACCAGAACGTGGATGCTATTTGAGGCTTAGCTGTGTCTATGTAGCAGGCAGATGCAGATGGCACCGTGTCTGCCTGCCTTGCATGGCAGGTTTGGGTATCCTGTACACCCTGAGCACAAAGCTGCTCTGCTTTAGGAGGTACCACAGAGGTATAAAACTTGATGATCCACAATGACAATCAACATCTTATTGTGACTGATCACCTGGCAAACTTTCTTTGTAGAAGGAGCAGATCTGACTGCACTGCTTAGAGACTTGTGAAGGTTAAATCACTGCAGAGGGATTCAGAAACTCCTGTGCTGGTCTTGATCTTGGCTGGTTTTCTCACCACGTGTCAAGGTGAGAGCTTTATGGCAATATTACCTTAGTTCAAAGAAATTAAGTCTATTCTGACATAAAGTTATGCCTAAACTAATGGGACTATGTTTTTTCCAATTCTGGCATTAACTCATTTTGTTGTCTCAATATCATCCTAAAAGGCTGTAAATATGCCTTGATACAATTGATGAATGTGCAGTGATTTGAGCATTAGATTAAAAAAGGCAAGGTACAAAATATACATGAGCCTTTTAACACTCAGAGTCTGAAGCCAAGGTACAATAATTGTTTTGTGGGCAAAGAATTGTTCTCTGATAGTCCTGATCTAGAGATATGAGGCACAGAGGTATCTTTAATTCATATAGGTCTTTTCAGTAAGATTAAATATCTAATTTGTCAAATTGCTGTATAGTTTACCTTAATAACGTAGAATCTGAAAATTCATGTATTCTGATTGGTTGAGGTCATTATTAGCTAATCAAAGTGCTCAGAATCATTTAATAGACACTAAAATTTTCTTCACCTGGGACTCTCTTTACAAAGTTAATCTCATTATCAAATAAATGCATCCTTCCTGATCTCCTATTAAGGTTAGAATTCATCTCTGGGACATTATCAGTCATGGCACCTCTTTCTTTATCTTCTGACCTTATTTCTCATCCCAAATCCACAGGTTTTTTCTGCCTCTGACAGAAAAAAAAAGATATCTTAATGGATGTGAATTTCCTTCAGAGAGGCAGATCAATGGATGGCAAATCCTATAAAATTTTAATTATATGTTTTATTGATAGTGAAGAGATAGTGAAGAAATGACATATATACGTATACATGTACATATATACACATATATACACACATAAATATGTATGTAAGATCTTTCTATGTGTGCCTAGTGAGGAATAATTCTTAACCACATTATCCTTTTCTCCCTGTTTTTCCTTACCTCCCCTTTATCAAAGGCTGTTCCTTGTATCCCTCTGCTCAGACACTGTATCCCTCTGCCCAGCTACTGAAGCTCTAACATCTCTTGATCCAGAAATCTCAGATTAACAAATATCTCCTACTGAAGCTATTATGTTTATTTGTCTCATTTTTATGGAGACTTGATAGAGAACGACCTCAAGGGCAACTTCTGCCACAGCTCTCAAGATAATTGATGGGAAGTAGCAATTTGTACCACCCACTTCTCAGGTTTTGCACCTGAAGGAGAGAGGAGCACAAGCTTTGAGAAACCTCGTATACTTTGAGCATATGTTTTTGGAGAGCAGAACAGAGTACATCCAAGAAGGGAGCTGCTGTGAATGTTTGGGTACTGCACGCTATACCTAGCAGTAATGACAGATGCCTCTTCCTGGCTTTGCAATGTACACAATCATTTCTAATAAAGAGATCTTCAGACCTTTTATGTTGCTTATTCCAGAGGTGTGAAGTTCCCTAGGACCGGTTAAGAAGCAATGCTAACTCAGTGTGAAAAGGGCAAACAAACTGAACTACATAATTATATGCTAGTTAGCTTGAAATTGATAGTTGGCAAAAAAATGATTGACTTAAGAATCAATAAACACATCATTACAGAATAGAAACAGTCTTAAGAACAATTAGCATGGTTTCATGGAAAGAAGAAAAAAGTAACAAAAAACAAAACTGCAAGTATCACAAAAAATGACTGTAAATACATGATATTGTCCATAACCAGTGACAGCAACAAAGTGTCCTTTACCAGTGACAACAAAAAAATCTAAAACTGGTAATGAATTTGGCAGCAACAGGATGGTAGAAGTCAAAGTTATAACTCTTCTAATTTGTGTGATCATACTGCCATGGTAAAATATAGGATCACTGAATAAAATCCTCTCAAGAATTCCTGGAGAAGAATATATTTATATTGGTATGAATGATACTAGCTCCCAAATCATAATTGTTTTTTAACACAAGAAGTTGCAGCTACTTTCAGTTTAAAGTCAGGTACTCAAGAAAGTTCATAGACAGTAACAGAGTTATCAGGTTCCTAATGATCTATTCTCCCATTGATACTCCTGAGACTTTTTCATAAAGCCCTCATTAATGCAAGTGGAAATGTGGAAAGTATATGCTGAAATCAACAACTCCCCCTGTTGTTATAATAGGGGAATAATCCCCTTAGGCAGAAAGTACAATTTCTGACTTTAATTTTTCCTTGACTACTGCCTTCTCCTTACGAAACAAATCATGCTAAAAAGAGTAATCTTTGAGGTTTGTTTGTTTTTAAGTGGATGTCACAGAAGGAAAAGTCAGTGAAGAGAATTTATCAAAAAAGACATTCTTGTTCTGACCCAGTTCTGACCTGATCTATCCAAATCATCAATCACTGTGACAATAGGCCATATTTATCCCTTGTGCAACTGCAGTATATGTAATTGACAGAATTACATTCAGAAGAGATTTGCCCTATAGTTGTTTATTAAGCCACCGGGGGCAATGATTAGTTGAAGGTGTGCCTTTCTCTGCAGCTCACATTAATGCACATGTTATGCAAAGGTATATCGATGTTTCAGTTTGCTACAGATGTTGTAGTTAAGAATTCATGGATGTTTGCACTTTGCTGCTCCCAGTTTCGTTATAATAGAATGTGAAGATAACAAGGCCACAATCTAGTTATACAGTTGAAAGGTTGTCAGAATAATTTGATTGTATGCAGCTTATTTACTGCAATATTCTAGTACACTCTGTGGCTTGTAATAACTGCTAGGCATGGTATGGCTAAAATAGTGAGCACTAATGATGTCCTACAGCAAAGAAATATTATCCCTAGATCTTTTGTGACTACATTTCCTGAAAACTACACATACAAGTGATAACTTATTTAAATCATTTTTATAAAAGCACAGAAATACTAGTCAATGTCTAAGATGTCTATACACTTTTCTATGTCCTTCCAAATTTAGATGTCGTTTACTCAGTTGGAGTGATTAAAACCAAATATGTCTGATTTCAGGAACAGGAAAGTTTGTGCCAGACTCTTTGCTCACATTCACAGATTGCATATGTTACCCAATGTTAAATAGGCAGATTTGGCTTTTAATTTCCTAAACAGGTAACTACCTTTATATGATAGTAACAATTAGCTCCTTACTGGTTGGAATGTTGCCTAACAAGAATCTAGTATATGCCTAACAGTGACATCACCAAGGCTATGATTTCACCTTTACTAAATTGAGTAAGCTAAAATAATAGAGTCCAAAATACTGATAAGTTAATGAAAGAGCAAAGATCAATGCATAATGAAGATATTATCTAAAAGACAAACAGAGGGGACAGAATAAGCTGAGTTTATTTCAGTGCCTTCTAATACATATTTCATAACACTGCTATATCTTTACAGATACATATATGTAAGGTGGTCATTTCTGGAATTGACAATATGCTTGAATTTAACAAACAGATTTAATAAACAGAAAATATATAGCAGGAATTTCTATATCTTGTACTTGGGGAGGAATAACCCCAGGCACCAGTACCGATTAGGGGCTGACCTACCGGAGAGCAGCCCCACAGAGAGGGACCTGGGTGTCATGGTGGACGACAAGTTGACCATGAGACAGCAGTGTGCCCTCATGACCAAGAAGGCCAATGGGATCCTGGGGTGCATTAAGAAGAGCATCTCCAGCAGGTGGAGAGAAGTGATCGTCCCCCTCTACTCAGCCCTGGTGAGGCCACGTCTGGAGTACTGTGTCCAGTTCTGGGCTCCCTAGTAAAAGAGGGACATGGAGCTGCTGGAGAGAGTCCAGCGCAGGGCTATGAGGATGATCAGGGGTCTGGAGCATGTGCCCTATGAGCAGAGGCTGCAAGAGCTGGGCCTGTTCAGCCTGGAGAAGAGAAGGCTGAGGGGGGACCCGATCAGTGTCTATAAATCTCTCAAGGGAGGCAGTGAGGAGGACGGGAGTGGCCCCTTTTCAGTGGTGGACAGAGACAGGACTAGAGGAAATGGCCTCAAACTCAAGCATCGGATGTTCCCCAGGAACTTAAGAAAAAAATTCTTGACAGTGAGGGTGACAGAGCACTGGAACAGGCTGCCCAGAGAGATTGTGGAGTTGCCTTCTTTGGAGGTCTTTAAAACCCGCTTGGATGCAGCCCTGTGCCATGTGCTCTAGGTGACCCTGTGTGTGCAGGGGGGTTGGACTAGATAACCTCTGGAGGTCTCTTCCAACCTTGTTGGTGTTTCTCATGCTGTGGGTTACAAACATAGGATACCATGAAATGTCACCAGAAGGTCGCAAGGCAGTGAAAATTTTATGACAACTCAAGCAAAGAATATCTCACTTGCTCATTCTTAACATACCCTTATCTTTTTAATCACTTGAAATCCACATTGTGATAATGACCTTTTTCATTGTTATATTTGTAGTATACATAAGTATACCTAAGTATACGAATTCTTAAGTTTTTCTAAAGTCTATTAAATAGCCACTATGTAAATGCTCCTTAAGTCCTGCTTTCATTACAATAAACTGATGCATATGAACTGTGACACTATCTGGTGTTTGTTAACTAACGCACATTATCTTTTTTGTGTAGACTGTATGAATTTTAACATGTAGTCTGATAAGTTATTTCAACTTCTCATTGATCAGAGAGTGTATGGTAAAAGTACAACAGCGTTTAGCACATTCATTGCATATGCTAGCCAGTAAAACTCAAAATTAACCACTGTATCTACTGAAGACAGCATCAAGAACTAATTTTTTGGGATGTAAAGTTGGAATTATCAGAGGACACTCAGTAAACCCTTGCTCCATTTATTTCATGGTGAATTAAATTAGAAGGACCAGGATATTATGTCTATATTTAGAACCTAAAACTGTGCTTATCCCAGCATTTATCTCAAATATGGCCTGTGTGTGAATTGCATTTGGTACATTTCTTGAATTTTCTTTATTAGCAAGACTGGGCTGATATGAGCTTTACTGAGCTGAGGCAATGCTGACTAAAAAAAATAAGATAATAATAATAATAATAATAATAATAATAATAATAATATCTCTGAGCTGTTCCTCACCATCATTCTTTACTCTCACTTGCCTTTTTCCCACACATTGTCTCCCTGGTGGTTGTAGGTGCTTGATGACTTGACCAAATGAAGGAATCGACCTCCTTCAAATTTAATAGCAAATCTTTGCTCACACAGATAATTAAGAAAAAAAAAACCATTTTCTGTTATGGCATAAATTTCATCATCTCTTTGATTAGAAAATACTTGATTTGTATTTATTGACAAAGGATCAAGATTTTTTTTTCCAGAAAGTATGAAACCATTTTTTTTTTCCATCATATATATGCATATATGTATTTAGGGTATTTGCTTTTGCATGTATATATGCATCTATGAGGTATATCTCAACTTTCTTCAAAAAGAAGAAAAGATAAGAAGCAGAGTGAATACAAAAATAACCACAGGAAAAATATCTAAAAAATAATCTAGGTGAGGAAGGAACCATCTGCAGGCAAAGAAGCTAGCAGTAACCTGCAACTGTAATTTGTTGTGTATTTGAGTCAAAATGTATTCTGAAAATAAATAGTATACACTTTTCTCTCCTTGTCACTGTATACTTTCGTCTGCTGGTTTAACAGCTTGTGCAGTAATCTAGTTTGGAGAAGTGATCTAGGTGAAAATATTTTTGTTTGTTTGTTTTAGGTTTTATCTTTGTTCTTCAATCTGATTAATTTCATGATGGAGATACCACAAATCCAGTCCAATGGATCCAGTCCAGTCCAGTCTTGCAGAAAAGAATGGCAAGATTGTCTTTAGCGCACATCAGCATATGCCAGACTGAACCAGTGACCTACTCTGTCTTGTAAAAATAATTACAGGGAGAAAAAAGAGAAAAAAAGGAAAAAAGAGAAAAAAAAAAAAGAGAAAAAAAGAGAAAGTAAGGCCAGCTTGCTACCTTGACCTGGACATCAAGCATTCTTTATATGGCTCTTGATTGTTTATATATTCCCTGTCTGAGGATAAAAAAAGTCTATTCTTTACCATTGCCCATCTCTTTTTATTTAAGTGAGAGTACATGATGAGATAAGAGAAGATACTGGCAAAGTGCTGGACCAAGCCTAACCGCAGCTAATAAGAGAGGCATTGCCTCTGGATTCCTCCTGGGAAGAGGAGAGTGACCAGAACTTTTACTGTCCTGTGGAATGCAATTATACTGTCCTCAACCAAAGAGTGACCTGTCTTGCCTCTTCAGTTTATAGAATGCAGACTTGGTGTCTGGTTTCATTGCAAACTCCCTAAGATGGATATCCTGAGGCCAAATTCAATAGGCAGTCAACCACTATACCTGCCAAGAGCCAGTGTTTTCAAAAGAATGCATGCCAGTAGATTATGATGTCTGTTTCAGTTAGAATCAACATTTCTTTTCTAGTTCACTTAAAATCAAACGTACTACAGTCCAAGAAATATATGCCTTAATTCCCACACAATTTACAGTGGTGTGGTTCTAATATTTGATTTTGACGCCCAAAAGAATTTGGGTTAAATTTTCAGGTGCTTCTGTGATGCCAGATACTTAACTTCTGTGAATCCCGAAAGAAGAAGCTTCAGGATTAATACCTGGATATGTCTTCTCAGGGAATAAGAGTAGGAACAATAATCTGCCAACTGAAATATCTGAAATAGAATCAGTATAGCAAGTATCAGAGCTATGACTCTTTCAAGGAGGCACTCAAAAAGAATGTGGGAAAGAAGCTTTGAAATCTTTATAGGACTTTCTCCTGTGATGATTTAAAGCAGGCCTTTCCATGTATGGACAAACTATTTTCCCAACGGTTTGAAATTTGCTTGTAATGGATTTTGCAACATATTTGCAGAAGCTACAGTGAAGCACACATAAATGTTAACTTTGACTTTTATAGATTTTAGATATGACCACTATAGTGTGTCTACAAAGAAAAAGGTTTAACATACCACTTGTCTCTTAAACAATATATCCCAGCGCCACACCATTTTCCCTGCTCATGTAAAGATTTGTAGGCTACCCATGTATACGTTTTAGTAGAGAGCACAAGCTTCCACAAACAATTCAGGATGCCTCAGAAAGCATTGCCCTCTTGGCAGAAGCTATTATTGCAGAATGCTACAATAAGGTAATACCATAAGGTAAACTAGCTAAGAGAAATAAAATAATTTGGACATCTAATTTAACTGCCTAAGCTCAAATGAAGCAATCCAAAATGATGACTTTTCAAATAGCAGCAATAATATTAAAAACAGTAATAATAGGTATTATTACTGGCATAGTAATAATAAGGCAGTATTATTACGTATTACAGAAAAACTGGCATCATATGTTATTACTGCAGCTACAAAATAAGGGCCTTTTGCTAGCAAGTCACTAAGAAGCTTAGTGAAGTGATAAAAAGAAAAAAAAAAATACCACACAGGATCAACTTGCTTTGTGTTGGATCTTTTGGAATGCCCGTAACAAATATGTAGGAAGCTGATAAAGTGTAAGAGAATAAACACAATCTAAAGTATAAAAGTATGCAGATGGAAGATGGCCTTCATCTGCTCCAGAGGAGAGGAGTGTCAGGATGATCTTGGGTATTGACGGGGAAAAATAAAAATCTTTGATGACTTGGATCCATAACAAACTATAGCACAATAGGAATAGCACTGTTCCACAGTCCTCCCCAAAATATTCTACCATACCTTGGAGATTTCAAAATCTGAATACAGTTTTGAGCAACTTGCTCTAGTTTACCTTTGTCTAAGGAAAGAAGTTGGACTAGATGATCTCCAGATGTTCCTTCCAAACTTAAATGTTCTGTGATTCTGTGATGTAGCTTAAATGATGTTAAACTGAAAGAGGTTGTAACAGGAGTTAATTAAACTCTATTACATACACAGTTTCATGAAATCATGGAATTTAAGTCATTAATATTTCCTCCAATATTTACAAGTGATTGAAGCCTCTATCACACCATTGCCTGTCTCTTTCTATTTATATGTCTGTGCTGAATGATATGAGTAGAAGGCTTGAGGCAAGATTTTTAGAGAAAAGAGAAAAGCTAAGTCAATTGAAAGCAATTTCTGAAGGGAATAACATCAAAAACAAGGAGGAGAAATATTTGAAAAGGAGGAAAAGGATTGAAGGATATTGAAGTTATTATGTTTATGTGGCATGCTGGCACTTCTGAATATCCTAAAAAAGAATCATATCAGCTCTAAGTTAGTGGATAAAATTTTGAGGAGAGGCACAAAGGAAAACCAATAGAACATCAAGAGTATTTTAAGTGCTAGGAGGCATGTTCCTTGTGGAAAATGGCTGAAAAACCTTAAGAGAGTTGACCACGATTCATTTAAATAGCAGAGCAGCTCGTTTAAACAGTCATCCAAAAACCACAGTACAGTTTTAAAAAATCAAGCTTTTGCTGTGAACTGGATGAATAGAAGACTAAAGGGAAAAGTGCAGCACATGTACAGACCTTGAATTTTGTCAGGGATGGACCAAAACAACACACTGAAGCAAGATGTCCCAAATAAGAGGTGTTCACTATCTGCTATGGGTTAAAGAACAGACATAAAAGACCAGACCTGAGCCCATACTTGATAATGATAGAATAAAGTTTCTCTGGGAATTTATTTTGACTTCTAGATACCAAAGCAATGCAGAAAAGTAGAAACTCTATTTGATTTTGAAAACTGCATAAACCAATTGTATCAGGCATTTATTGCCCACAGAAGAACATTGAACAGTCAGAAAAAAAGAGGGGAAATTATTGGAATCAGATGGAATACATAAAATAAAATTAAAATATTATGTAATCTATTCAAGACTACTAGGCTCTGACATTAACTGGGAAATTTCTTGAAGAATCTGTATTCTTTAAATGCTACTTACGTTTTTTTTTATGTATTCTAATGTTTTAAGCATACCTTGAAATCTTATAACCTGGTCAATCTCACTTCCTGAACATTGGAACAAACATCCACTATTTGATGTATGACTTAGGTATAAGCAAAGAATGTGTGGTTGTTTTTCTTTTTTTTTTTTTTTTTTCTGAATTGGAAGTGGGAAATAGCACTTGGTTTTGTTTTTCTCACTTGGAGTCCTAAAATTATATCAATAGTCTTCTCTTAAATAAATAATTCTTTTCCTCTTAAAAAGTTGGTGATTGATTCATGCTTAATAGCCAATGCTGACTGTGGAGGAGATATAATAATATGAGCTTAAGCAGATATCCTATATTTAGGATATCTTACCTTGTTCTTTAGGTAGTTGCTAATTTTCTTGCAAAGAATATTGCATAATTTCACTTATTTCTTCATGTTTCACTCCCTAAAACTTCTTCAGGACAAACTTACAAGAATGACCAAAAAGAAGAAGAGTTAAGGATTTTTTTTTCAGTCTGAAGCCTTGCAAATATGCACAAAAAAAAAAGGCCTATGAATTCTTGATATAATTTCTACCCATTGACATCATTTCTGGGGTAAGAGTGCTTGTATGCTACAGTACTGTATGCCAGGCTCCCATTTCAGAAATATATCAATAAATGAATTTATATATGGGAAAATCTTCTGAGAAATGCATTCAATACAGTTGTGAATTCAAAGTCCTAAAGATGTCTTCACACAAGTGTTACTTCGCTGGTCTATAGGCAAACGGTATTAACAGTTTCTGTTGCAGCATTGTTTTCTGCACAGCAATTATCAGAGGCAATCCCACATTGTCTTAGCAGTTTTCTGGCTTCCAGCCTCAGACTGTGGATTTCAGTTTCCTCGAGTGTTCAGTAGATCTGGACCTGTTTAGCCTACAGAGGAGAAGACTGAGAAGAGATCAGATCAATGTGTATTAGTACCTGAGGAGAAAATGTAGGGAGAATGGGATCAAACTTCTCAGTAGGGACAAGAGGTAATGAGTATAAGTGGAAAAACAGAAAATTCCATTTGCGTGTGAGGAGGAACTTTACTATGAGGGTAACAGAGCGTTGAAGAGGCTGCCCTGAGAGGTTGTGGGGACTCTTGCACTGGAGATCTTCCAAATTCGCCTGAGTGCCACCCTGTGCCACATGATCTAGGTGCCCCTGCTTGAATAGTAGGATTGCACTAGATGATCTCTATAGGTCCCTTCCAATCTCAACCATTCTGTGATTCTATGAAAAGAGATTCAGCCCGTTGACTGATCCAGAAGCTACAATGGAGTCTTTCCTCCTTAACTCTCCCCTCTTTATTTCACCTTATATATATACACATATGAAAACAAGGGCTCTTTAAAGGACTTCACGCCACAACAAATATGATCTGCATAAGTCACTTTATTGCAGATCTCCACATCTTTTATACACTCCAGAGCTATTCATGCGCCTGCTAACATTCTCAGATTGGTGCATTGCCAGATACCACATGTCCTTATGCCGATGGTGATAGGCTGGTGCAAGCTGTTCAAAGTGTGACTTGCGGTTTCTGCCTGGCTGGATACATCCTTTCTGATTGGTGCATCTGGAAGTTGGTTACTTTGTGTTTTCTCCTCCCTTCCTTTCCCTTGAGTGTCCTTCTTCATCTAGATCTGCTTTATTTCAAATGTTGGGTTGCTCAGGTACATCCTGCCAAATGTCCATTAACTTGTAAGAATTCCCCAACATATATATATATATATATATATATATGTGGGTGTGTGTGTGTGTGTGTGTGTGTATATATATTTAGATTTAAGTGGAACT
>JAUBOD010000408.1:1256176-1271626 GCA_032353885.1 Nothura maculosa | reverse complement strand
AAATGATGAAGAGATTTCCCCTAAAAACCTTGCATTGTCAAGCTTAATAAATACCATCTTCTACTGTTATACTTATGCAGTGACTTAAAAAAAAAACTACAAGAAAATTTAACATTAGGCATTTGTCTAATTACTTAGCATTGAAAAATTATAATAAGAGCCTGTGCTTAGCAATATATACTTGGGCAACACACATAAGTACAGTACATTGACTTAAACTGGAGTAAGGCAGAATCAATACTGTGAGTATTTTCAGTAAATTATTTAATCTCTTAGAGGAATATAAAACATAAAGTTACACTATCATTAATCTTGTTCCTCTTGCGTATATCCTCTTAAAGGCTTATAAAGTTTTTTCCATACCTGTTTTTGAAAAGGGAAAACGAAGATCATAAAAAAGTATGAAATGCCAAATTCCTATTTTTTTCAAAGGAAATGAAAAATAATCACTTAAATACCTTGTGGATCTGGATCTAGATCTTTTACCTGAGGTCACACAAAATGTCATACAGAAGAAACTTGAGCTCATGCTAAGAGCAAAAATATCTATATATTCTTAGCTTTTGCTATTGTTATTAGATGTTTTACTATTATTAGATGATTATAATTAACATACTAATATTTTAGGTGCTAAATGAGAAACTAAAGGTAGAGCAAATGGACATTTCAAAGGCAAGTGCATTTTGAATGTTCTGCCCAATTAATTTCAGTAAGAATTTTCCTTACGTACTTTAGAAGGTACATGCACTAACTGCATTATTACTGTTTTACACTTCCAATATGAATGTACTGGCCCAAGGATATAGCTCTGAGGTTTACGACGAAGAGAAATTGCCCTTTATTTACAGGACAAGCTACTTAATGTCACATATAAACACGTCCTATTAAGTCTCTGGATTTATGGGAAATACTTATCCACAAGCTATGGAAACTACTATCGATCTTGCTCTCATTTGTTGTTAAAAGCACAATTTGTTTGAACTCTTTATTTTCTAGGATTTCTGTTTGTTTATTTCATTTTAGTTTTAATTATCTTCGTATTTTTTAGCACAGCTTTGTTCTACCCATGCAGACAGATCTATTGGATTTATTGGATAGATTGAGTCTTTCCAATAAAACTGTATTGGTATGTTTTTTGCTGGTGAAAACTGTTCTAATTTCTTTGGAATAGTAAAGTATCTTTTTTATTTTAAAAATATATTATACTCTGCATGTATATAGCAGCAGATAAATATATATATAGATACTTATTCAAAGCATGTGTGTGTGTATGCATGCATCTGTACATGAATCTATTTCTCTTCTTGTGTAAATTGAAGGACATTGACAATGTTTGATGATCTTCTAGTGTTACATGTACTCTTTGATACTTGGGAAATGCGGCAATATGAGTATATTAAAAAGTTCAAAAGTCTGTGGAAAAGCAGAAGGTGAAATCTTAGATTAGATTCCTAGAGATACTTAGGTACTTACTTTGTGAATACATACAAAGGACACACTTGTGATGAAAGTGGATGAGAATTACTCTACATTGGATAAGAGTAAAAATGGGTGTTTCAAGGAGGAGAACAATGACTTTTGAGTCCTGAAAGAAAGGTGCAGTGGTAGTACAAAATCCCATGGAAATATGGGAAGAAGACAACAGCTAGCAGGACTGGTGTAATGGCTTTCTTACACCTTTTAAGAATCTATGGACATCGACTATGTCCCATAACACCTCTTTTACTAAACTTATCTTAGATCGCTACCTCCACATGGAACCCCCTGAAATATCACAAATGCTTCCCAGGCATCCCAGCTATCATGTCAAAGCTTTTTTATATCCCAATAGTATCATCCAGCTCATACTCTTCTGAAGAAACTGCTGGAGAACAGGCAGGATGCTTAAAGTCATTTGAGATGGCACTGAACTCATGACCTCAGACAGTCATATCAGCCCTTATGTGTCTGCTAAAGATATTAACAAGGATTAGCCCTGTAACTGTAGGTAGGCAGGAAAATTACTGCAGTGGGAATTTTGTCTGGCTTTGGCCATAGAATGCAGTTTCAAGTTTAGAAGCACCAAGACAGTATGAGATGACTTTATAAATGACCTGCAGAATCATGATCATCTAGAGACTTTTTAAAGCAGACTTTTGGATACATATATATATAGACAGTTATTTCTGGGACTTCCCGTACCTCCTGGAATTTAAAGTCCGTTTTAAAGAAATCACTGTGATCAGGTAAGTGAGAGAGTATCTATTTATTCTATCTCTCATAGGTCAGATAGCCATGATTTATGGTCTGTGCTATCGATAAATAAATAATAAAATAAACCTGGATTCATTACCGTTATCTAAAGCAATGTGTATTTCCTTGTATGTAAGGAGAAAGAACTGTAGCTTCAGTTACTGTCGTTGCCTAAGGCTACTAGTTATTTCTACTTGTGGATTCATTCCTTTCTTCAAAACTCAAACACATACACAAGTCCTAGTTTTCATTTTGTGAAATTTTTTTAGAATTTTTTATATCATTTTTACACAGAACTTTATGATAGGCCATCAATGTTAGTATTTTGGCTCTAATAGGACAAACCTACGGAGTCTCTTAGGTATTTCAAAATAATTATCAAAAGTAGAGCCTAGAGATTTGTAGAATTCAGCAAGCAATAGTAGATTCACTTCTGAGGTCTCTTGTGACTTTAAGCCTTTAATAAGTTTATGCCATATGTTAAGTTTTTATTAATAATTACAGGTTTGGACACATGAAATAAGCATAAAATGATAAAATGCTTTATGTGAAATTTTCTGTGATCTGTTTGCTCAGCCACAGATTCACAGAATCACAGAATGGTTAAGGTTGGAAGGGACCTCTAGAGATCATCTAGTCCAACCCCCTCCTCCAGCAGGAATATCCGGAGCACGGGGCACAGGGCGACATCCAGGCAGGTTTTCAAGACCTCCAGAGAAGGAGACTCCACAACCTCCCTGGACAACCTTTTGTAGGGCTCTGTCACTTTCACAGGTAAGAAGCTCTTTCTCACACGGAGTGAGGAGTTCTGGTTATGAGCTTGTTAGTTGAAATGGAAAAGTAAAATATGAGATACTGTGATTTGAATTGCTAGTTAAACGAAATTAAATATTGTTCCTCTCCTGGTAGCAGAAATAATTTGTGTTTCACTTTTGTGTAAAATATTTCACATTTGTGTGAAATAATATATGAACTTATTTCACACTGACATCACGAGTTTTACTTAAGACGGCTGGCATTTTGTGCTCTTTCCATGGCTGATTCACTTAGGAGTGCTCATGGCACATGCAAGGTGTTATATGCAGTGATCTGAGGGCTATAATTCTGCTTGTATCACTTAAATCAGTGCATTTCACTATCCTTTCCATGTCCTTGTATGTTCAGAGCAAATCTCCATAAGAAAAATCCATGAAAGCAGGCATTTTTTTAAATTATCAAGGCTTGCTGTATTATCTCCAAGATGCTCAACTCAGATTAATTTCATTTTTATTTATAGAGAAATGTGCATGTGCAGAATATTTTCCTGGTGCTCCTCATTAAGCTTCACAAACTTAACAAACTTCATTAAGTAACCACTTCACTCTGAAGAAGCATTGCACCTAGGAAGTTCTTTTTATAGACTTTGTCCTTCATAGATCTAATCTCTTTTTCTTCCTTTGTTTTTCTGTAAGATCTGTGATTTTTTACTATGCCTTTATACAATGAATAGCAAGAGAAGATCTTGGCAAACTACTACTTTAAGACAAATAAAAAGCAATAAAATCAGATGATGATTCAAGAAAGGATTTATTATATAAGAAATTACTCAACTAGAATAAAAGGTAACAGAATTTGACCTCATAAAATCAATGATAGCATACTCTTGTGCATTTGAAAACAATATATAGCAACTCCACAGACATAAGAATATTTGTTTGGATTTAGAGAGATAGGCTTATGACACAATATTTATGGGCAGAATGATCAATATATGGGAAAAATGCACTAAATTACCAATAGAGTTGACAAACTCCATACCTGGATTATCTGATGAAAGATATATATACATTTATATGTGTGCATATGTTATTTCAATATATTTATCTGTTCAGAACATTGTGAACAATAAACCACTAAAACAGAGGAAGAGGAGTTGGGCAAGGCAATGTTCCCTTGTGCTAAGTAAGCACATAAGATATGATGGACTACAGCTGTCATAAAGCTGAATTTATTTCAGCACAAAAGGGACATGGACTGAAGGGTGACCTTTGTTTTAGATAAACATACTTTTTAGATAAACATACATGTCAGTTGAATGAATCAACTGATTGCATTCCAGTTGAGTGTATCAACTGGTTGTGTAAATGTTTCTCCCAGAGTTAATCAAAAGACAAGGAAAGTCTTCCTGAGTTAACATTGGAAATGTAAGACACACATGACATTGAACTTCAGTCTTTCTGAGGGAGCTGTTAATTTTTTTGGATGAGTTTTGGATTTAAATCTTTCCTATTCCGTGATGAACTGCTATGGTAAAATGAAGTTATCAAGTAAAAATGCCCTTCTTCCAAACAATCCCTTTCTCCCAAACCAAGAAATTTCTATAGGATGCAAATTCTGCTTTTGTAATATGAACCAAACAGTTCTCTTGGGAGCTTCCAGATAACAGAGATATAAATCTTTATAATGACCTTTGCTACACTCATATATTAGAATATTCATATTATTTCCCTATGCCCCAAGTATAACTCTTATGATTTGGCTTGAAAACAAAATACTAAGTTAAGATTGTTTGTCAGTTGTCCTATAAACTTGTTCTCCTAGGAGATAGTTTATTTGCACAGCTGGCACCTATATTCCATCCTCTTTCTTACATTAGTCAGTGGTAAACACTGTATTTCAAAAAATAAAAAAAAAAACCCTCATGTAACAGTAAAATCATTGACCTCCATTGGAGCTAAATGTATTTGGAATAATCTACATCTCACAGAATTTATAGATATATAGCTCTATGCTGAGCTGAACTGGAACTTTCTCAAATTTGATCAAAGATGAGAACAGATTTAGATTCTGTGACTCATGAAAGAGACACACAGACCCATGTAAAAGTGACCTGAGAAAACTGTCCTAAAGAAGTAGAAACATAAAATAATAAATATAATTGGCAGAAGTATTACATAATAAAGTAATTAATTACTATGTAGTTACATAGTAATTACAGTTTATATATGTATTATCTCCTAAGGTAATACAATAAAAAAGGGTTTTTTTTTTAAGAAACATCTTTTCCCAAAATTATTCACTGAGGCATTGTTTTCAACTCAGTCTCAAGTCTGTAAGATCCACTTCTTCCATGACCCCATTAGAAATAAGACAAAAAGGTTTTGTTTGCTGAGAATTTTAGAAAAAAAATGTATAGCTATATAAGGAAAACAGCCAAGATCAACTTTTGATTCAGCTCTGCTGTGCAAATACCTTTGCTTCTACTTGCTTTAGAGCAGTGCATAGGAAATCAATAAGAATTTAGGGGTCTAAATAGAAGTTAAAAGCCCAGATAATTTCTTGAATTTTGGCCAAAAAGATTAAATGACGTGTCAAAGATTGGCAGGAGAATCAGGGACTAGATCCAGATCTTCTGGTACCTTGCACTTTACAGCACATATAAGGCCATCATTTTCCAGATGTTTTTTCCATGATCCTTGTCTTTTCTAATGAAACAAAGCTGTGCTTAGATTCTTTGTTGAGTTTAATGGAGAGGTAAGCTGCGTGCATTTTGGAATATGATTTGCTTTGTCATTGGCAACAGCCACACATATTTAAGGTTGCTGTCAGAACAAGTTACTATTATTAATTGTTTTATTATTCTTATTAAAAGGCTAACAAAGCTCCAGTTGTGCCTCTTGGAAATGTATTCAAGCAATTTAAATAAGGCTTACATGGGCGAACTTATGGAGAGGTTTTCAGACCAAGAGAAAGAGCAGTCCCCAGAGATGTTTGTTTCAGATGATTTTTTGGCAGTTGACATTAGTGAGGTGACTGTTAAGGCAAACGAGTGGTAGCATTTGAGTAGTGACATATTGAAAAAAAAAAATAGACAGTCATACAGCCCACTTGAAGTTCAGATGACAAAAGTGCTGAACTTGGAAGGAGGTTGTCAGACTGGAAGTACATAATGTTACAAGTTTCATTATTTTTAATTGTCATTGCTCTCCTTCCTCAAATTACTATTTCAGTTGGATCTTTCGACATGCATGCTGTGATAGACCTTGACTCAAAAGTTAAAATCCAGATATAAGAGAAACAGTAGAGTGAAGGCTCTACCAATGATGTTTTTTATGCCTATTTTAGTGGTCTTGTCCCAAATTTAGGAGATCATAGAATTTTGCAGCTGAAAGGAAATACTTGAAATGAAAAGTAGTGAAACCAAACTTGCCTACAGGCTAAAGAACCCCCAGTATTCTTGGTGGGGTGGTTCAATGTCTCCTCCTCCCCACATTTCAAGTGAAAAATAGAGAAAGAACAAGCTGCTACATAATCCACTATTATAGTGGTACAGAAATCCACCAATTTATTGGCCAGCTGCTTTGCAACTTCTTTGAAATATTTACTTTGACTGCTGGCTTTTTGTTATTTATGTAGTGTGCAGTCATACTCCCAGATCACAAAGTTACAGTTTTAGTCCCTGATTAGATTACTGAAACTTTTAAAACAGAAGGATAATGAATAAATAATGCAAATCATCCTACCTGGTATGAGATCTCAAGTGAATACTACTTTGTGCTAAAATGCAAAAAAGTTTTGAGCATCATATACTTTTTCACTAATGCTCTGTGATCATTCAAATCCTCTTGGAGAACTCTGACTACAGTGATCTGATGCCTCGATACACATATACTCACAAAGCAGCATGTTTTATTTTGATAGATTGCTCTTCTGCTCATCCTTCAATATTCCTTCTACTGAGGATAAAGGACTGGGAAAATTTTGAATTCCAAACTGAAACTAACAAAAATAGTTTGGATTATATTTAGTATTGAAGCCAGAATTCTAAAGATGTTTGTTAACTAAACTAGACTTTTCCTTTATCAGCACATTCACATTCAAGGCCTCCATACAATAAAAATGTGGATGTCTGCATGACATGGAAGATATTTTTAATTTATTTTTATTAGTATTAATTTATGTACTTATTTTTGCTTAAAGAAAGGAATTCAACCCACAGAGTTTATAAATATCCAGAAGTAATTTTCCCATCTGATTTCAAAAATTATTTAGGCAGTGGAAATACTAAGATAGATACATAGATAGATATTCCTATATATATATTTATATGCTGAATGTTATATAAATAGGTTTTCCATTTTAGCATGAGTTGCAACAAAATTTATATTATTCTATGTTATTTAAAGACATTTTTTGTTATCCATGAAAAAAGTTCTTATACTTTGGAGAAACTAAAACTATTCCAAAGAAAACTCTTCACTAATGTTGACAACTTAACCATAGTTGTTGAACCATTTGTTTGGTTTAAGAAATGACTGTAGGGTTTATTTATTGGGGCTGCACTTGCATAATTACTAGGAAACAGGTGACTGAAACAATGGGAAAATAAACAGAATAATAACAACTTCAAATGATATGATTATTCTCCACTGAAAAGGCTTCATCATCTGAAGTACAATTGCTTTCTAAAAGTACTTCTAATGGGTAGTTTCTTAGGTGTATTTCTTTAAAAACAGAAGAGCTGATATTTATAATTTTTCTCCGTGACAGTATGAAATGTTCTATTTTTTCCTCTGAGTTGCTGTAATTGCCAACTGTGTTACTCAGCAGGGCCCACACATTGCTGAATTTCCATTTGTTTTAGTATTGTAGCTATATTTTTTAACTTTTTCCCCTCTTTTCACTCCTTATTATCTATTTTGTCCTGTTAAGAGAAATATTTAAACTTACGGAGTTCCACTGGGAATCATGCCTACACTTAAGTACTTCACTGAATCATGATGGCTTCTAGAATCCAGATCTTTCTGCATTGCCAATAAAATTTCTTAATGTACTATTCAATAGATTGTAGAAATGACAAACTGAAATGGAAGGAAAATGATATCTCAGCATACATAAGCACGAGAAATATCTAGAAATCACCACAAGGAAAAAATGGCCAAAAAAAAAGTCCTTCAATACAATGAGAATCGTAAGAACCTAAAAAAGATGGGCACAGCTCAAATCAAGATTTCTAGTAGTTATGTGTTTGAAAATAATATGGCTAGACTAAATTAAGAAAAATAAATGACTTTATTTTAAAGGAAGGAAGAGAAAAGTGTAAAAAATCTAATTTTCAACCATTCATTGCAGCTTCTCCTTATTTGAAAGACTCAGGAATCAATTTATCTAAGTCATAGAAGTTCATCAGAAACTACTGAAAAGTCAGAGCTCTTCTCAAGTTTTTTTTAAAAAAAGTGAGCAGTCTTTGAAATGCAATTACTGTAAGACAGATGTGACTGCAGAAAAGGTTTGCATTGGAGTTAGTTAAGTGAAGAAAATCCCATGAAATTTTTGTTCAGATGAAAATAAAGGAACTTTTTAAAAAACCTTCAGTGAGTTTTTTGGCCTTTTCTGACAGTTTGCTTCTCCCCATAAAGAAAGAAGTAAAACTGGTCTTCAGGCCCAAGGCAATTTGTACAGAGCAAACCTATGCACTGTCATAAATGGGTATAGAAATATTTTAGCATACCTTTTCTAACAAATGAGGAAAACAGCTAAGCTTTAAAATCCTTAGAACTTATGAAAGTGAAAACTGAAACAGTTGTTTTCATCTACCCCAAAGTGCAATGTAATAAAAATGACCTAGGCAAATTCATTTTCATGAGATAAATGAAAATGTATAGGATACTCTCAAAAATGCATTATTTTATTCATTTAACTATATAAAAATATGTTTGTGTAGCATCTTGCTACCATTACACCAATACAATCAATACAGTAAGTTAATGTTTTAACCAACAGAGATATCAGATGAACCAGAAGAGGAAATAATAACCAAAATGTTAAGGGATGTTTTAAAATTATTTTTCATATGAGAGATATTAAAATTTGCCAGGTAGCAATAGATGTATTTCCTCATTTAAAAAAACAATTTTTTTTTTTGGAGATGTGATAAAAATGCTGTGATTTTGTGCCTATTTAAATTTCTCATTTTTATTGGCACTTTTGGATATTGGGCTGCAAATACCTCTTAGTATATGGAATGAACTGCTGTAAAAATTACACAAGGCATTTTGTTTTGTATGGTGAGATTTCCATGCACAAGTTGCAGAAAAGTCTCATATATTTCTAAATAACACAATGCCATTGTACTTTGGTAAATTAGTCCCTGAAAAATTGTCTGTGTTGTTTGAAATGAGAAGTGGAAATGAATCTAGAACTGTAAGGAAGCTTGGAGAGTTAATTCATCCAAAGCGTCAATTGTTTAACAGATTTGATGAAGCTTATGTGAATAGAATTTTTTTAAATTTAGTTTCCAGTTCCAGCTTATCTGCAGAGCTCATTTCCTCCAGAATGTTCAAGGAAGTATAACTCCATGACTAAACAGTTGTTTAGTAAAGGAGTTTAATAAGAAGCAACAACAGATCCATTCCTTGGGCCAGGAAATGCATGCTAATTTATGGAATGGCTTAATATTTTCTCAAGTTTACTTTCAGTGTTATTTTCACTGATGTTGTTTTCTTCTGCTTTGGTTTTAGATCTGTTTTTACAACTGTACTGGACTCTGAAGCCTGTCTGCCTTTTTGAAGTTTTCAAATTGTTTACTGATTAACAATGCCAGTAGCTGCTGCAGTTTAAATTGTATGCAATTTAATTAGCTTTCTTCACCCACTGCACAAATGAAGTATGAGTTTATTTAATGCGACAGTGTGTGTACAGAGCCAGTGATTTGACTTTTGCTCTTTAATACATCCCATCAAGTTGCTATACTGAGTGATTCATTTGCATCAATAATTGAAAAGTCATCAATCTCATCTTGACTTGAGAGCCTTGCCATACTTGCTAATGATATGCATGATTGGTCATTACAGCAAGAATTTACCATATTTTTTAAAGATAATTTATGTTCTGGCAATGAATCGATATAAACTGCAATGACTGTCTTTTAAAAATAGTCTTTCTTAATCTATTGCAATTTAATTGGTTGTTCCCATTGGTGACTGTATTTTCTCATTCTCCTCATTCTTAAAAATGAAAAAATACAGAAGAATACAAAAGATTCTTGCTTTTATTTAACAAAATAAAAGATTCTTCTTTTATTTGACAAAAATAAGACAGAATGATGTCAAAGTGCTTGATTAATCTTGCATTAATTTTGAATTTCATTCTATGGAGTAGGGATTATAAGGACACATTATAAAGGACACAAATCATTATAAAGGACACAGATTAAAGTACATTTTGCCAAGTAGATCTGAGTTTTTACTGTTTTAAAAATTACCCCTAATGTGGATTTCTTTAAGAAAAGGTACAAGCAGATCCAGTCAGAACTTTTGACAATTTGGAGTCCGTCACATGCCAATTGAGAAGCTGTGTGTATTCGCTGATGAGTGACCTTATGGCTTTCCTCAGCCAGCTGGAACCATGTTTTTCCATCCATGGCATACATTAGAGTGTGCACCACAGCTGTTCTGCATCCTAAGCTAAGTGCAATCGTTTCAGAAAGCTGTCTGCAATTAATAGTCTCTCTCTATTTATGGATTTTAAAGAGAATAAAACACTGCAGAAAAAGGGAATAAGCAGAAGAGAATCTGTGAATTTATGTTGATGTTCATGAGATTAAGCAGAGTAAATTTCTTACACTGCAGAGAAGGGGGAAAACCTAGATCAATATCATATGCCCATATTGAGTAGAATTTTCTATCACAGAATCACAGAACAGTTGCAATTGGAAGGAAGCTCTAGACATCGTCTAGTCCAACGCCCTGCTTCAGCAGGGACACCTAAAGCATGGGGCACACGGTCACCTTCAGGCACATTTTGAAGATCTCCAGAGAAACTCCACAACCTCCCTGCTCAACCTGTTCCAGGGCTCTGTCACCTTCAAAGTATAAAAGGTCCTCCTCATTTGGAGATAGGACTTCCTGTGTTTTAATTTTTACCCATTACCCCTTGTCCTATTGCTGGCCACCACCAAGAAGAGTTTGGCCCCATGATGGCCGCTTGCCTCAGGACTGTTCATCATTTGGAAAGATGAACTTGCCCTGTTCTTGAATGTCATACCGACACTGCAAATCTTAGAGGAGACTTGCTGAGAAATGCTTCACCATGCCCTCCCTCCTCCAAAGCGTATTTCCTCAGCAGCCCAAACACCCCCTCAAAAACACTTGGACCTCATGATGACATCAGCAGGCCTGTGTCTCTAGCAGCTATGCAGCTGCTTTTTCCTCAGGATAACAGTGAGGCAAGAGGCAAGTGAGATGCTTCTAGCACCCGATAGAAGGCTTCACAGACGCTTCCTTTTACATGTTTGATTCAAATCACCAGAAAGTCTGTTCCCCAGAGAAGCAGCAGACACCTGAACACTTGTCCCGGAAAGACAGTAAGGTCTTATAAATTCTTAATGCCAGTCTTCACTATAAGAGATTGAAATACATACTGCAGTTTCTCCTATTTTTCATAATCCCTAAAATGTCCTTGCCAGAGGCAGAGAAGTGGCTGTCTACTTCTGAGCATTGACAGTGTTCAGTTGCTTGTACCTGTTATCACTTAAAGTCAAACTACTATCACAACCCTGGAGCTCCTCTACCTGTCCTATTTATGGAATTCCAGGTAGGAAAATAAATTTAATTTCACTATAATTCAATGCAAGGGTAACAGTGTTTGTCAAGCAGTTAAGATGTTCATCTGAACTATGGGAAACCTACCTTAAATTCCTTCATCAGCTTGACTGGGCTTGGATTCAAGAAGTCCATCTTTCAGGACCATAATCTAACTGCATTGCGGGAGGCTGCATTTATTTAATCTCCTCCACTCAAGTTGATAATGATGACGTACAAATATGAGCTATGCACCAAATAAAGTTTGGAACTTTTTTTTCTAACACTGTGCAAGAATGACCTAAATTGAGCTCTGCTCCTACAACCTAACAGAAGATGTTTATAAGATCTGCAAGAGCTTGCATATCCTTCACCTCTGCTGCTTCTCAGAGAAGGGATTATTAGTTCCGGTGCCAGCAGAAGATTAATGGCTGTAAATGCATGTGGAGATAGGTGCCTAAAGCTCCCCACTCATTGTGAGGGAATTTAGACACTTAATTTGGGACTGTAAATCCTAGTAATGGCAAGGTTCTGCAAGACAACTCATTGCCATTCTGATCCCAACCCCTCTTGTATATCTAGCTCTAAGAGCTCTTACTGAGACTAATTCCATGTAGAGCTTATTTGTTTGGTCAAGAGAGGATACCTGTGGGCTCAGATACCCTCTTGTAAGACAGAATTAAAGTTGTCACAGACTTCAAATGCAATGAATCAGGCTTGAGTAGATGGCTCTCTCAATAAAATAGACATACTGCAGTGCTTACTCAAGAGAAAATACTTTCTTTTAAACATGCAATAGTTTTATATTAATTTGATATTTTGTTTAGTATCTTTGAGATGATTTCAAAGTTTATTCTTATCTGTCACACTAGTTCTGGTCACATTAACACAAAACTCTATGTTTTATCTGGAGATATTTCATATGAAATTGACAAAATTAGTCTTGGATGGGCTCCTTGTCAGAAAAAAAATGTCAATTCGTTCATTAGGTTTTCATTTGAGAAAGAGTTGAATATGGATACATTAGATGCTTGCAGTGTGATGAAAGACATGGAGAAATTGAATTGAGTACATTTGTTTACTCTTGTTCTCCAAAGCTATGGGGACATGTGATGAATCTGAATGGCAAAAACCTTTTCATATAACACCTGTGATAATCCATAGTGATACCACATCAGTAGAATTAAAACTAAAACAGTCTATTATCAGAGAATTAAGAAAATATCTCGAAAGCACATCTAATTCATGACAAATAAGATGCAAATGTGTAAATAAAATCCAAATGAAAACCACTCTTCCTTTGTTTAAATTCAATGGTGTCAGGATACCATGAACGAGAAAAAGTCATTACACACAAATTTCATCAGAATTTTTCAGTACCAACCTGTTTCCTAGATGTTTTTGTGCAGCATTTAGTCCTTGCTAATAATGTCATTACATATAGTAATGACTACATGCTAATCATAGACTTATCATTATTTCTTATGGCAGTTTATGTGCTTTTGCAAGGATTGTTTGGCTGCTGTTGTCTGACATATTCAGCTGCTTTATGCTGACCTATAACAGGTACATGCATAGGAAAGTATATAGAAAAAAGAGAATTTGTAAAATTACACTTATCCAGAAGATTTCCCACCAGTCCCCTGGAATAATAGATGCTGTGTACAATGTTGGGCAAAAGTGTATCTACGTGCTGTACTGTTGTGCTATGGAATTGCCATTTCATATCTATCTGTGAAATTAAGGAGGTGGTAGTCAGAAGAACTATATCCTTCTTACCAAATACTTCAAACAGACTCTAAAAAACACTCCATAACTACTGAGGAACAACAGCTTCCTTCTCACTGAAATACAGAGATGGAAGAAGGCAACTAATCTTTTAGTCATCTCGCTTTGGCAATGAGACAAGGTCCTCTATATGTATATTGACTATATGCATATCTGCTCTTAAAAAAACTTTGGTGACAGATTCCAAAGGTTCACTGGCTTACCAGTTACAGTATTTAACTGTCTTTACAAAAAAAAAAAATTCTTAGCATTTGTTCTCTTTCTTAGTTACAATGTAAGCTGATTATTTATTGTTCTACTCTCATTGGGTATAGACAGCAATCAACCAGTACCGTATTTTATAACAACCTTTTACATATGGCCTAATCTGAGTAGGAATTAATTGTGAGCAGTTCCTTGGCCTGGCATGTATTGAAAAAAGACCAGATGATCACCATAGTCCCTCTAGACTTTATAAAAGTGTGAATCATATATGTCTCCTGAGCAAAAATATCAAGTCATTCTGCTTTCTTTTTGGAGGTAAATGCGGCAGCGTTTCATTTGACAGAAATATCCCATTCTCCTCTGCACTTACACATTCTAGGAACATTCCCATTATATTTGCAGAAAATTGCAAATTTGTTTTCAGTGTGAATGACAAGTAATAAAATTAAACTGTATTGTACTGTACTAGGTCACACACGAGAGACGGAGTTTGTTTATTACCAGTTCCTCTGTTTTTTTTTTTTTCCTTTCTTAGCACATAGCTCATTATTTCCTACAAGATCAGTTATTTGAAATCTATAGTGTTTCCTTTAAATGTATGCTGTTTACCATTCCACACATCAGTCCCTTTCCTCCATTTTCAAATATATAATTATATTTTTTATAGATGCTCTGCTATATTTTAAAAGCTATGCGTTTTTGTTAGGAATATGAGACTCTTAGAAGCAAAGTGGGACACTTTGATGTTCGTTTGCATACCAGTACCCAGAATTAGTGTGATTTTATTGTTGTAGGAGTTTTTGCTTTGTTTTCTATTTTTCATTGTTGTTCTTTTCTCTGCTTTCCCCTGTTTTTTGTTTTCTCAGCTCTAGAGACAAATGGGAATTTTGAAATAGTGCCCAAGTACTTCTGACTTTAATCCTTTTCTGTGGGTCCTCTAAAATTCCAGAAATTCAGATGGATATGGAGAGACCATAGGACCTTACTTTTTTTTTGATCATGGAGTGTTCAGTGATGGAAGATTGTTTTAAATCAAAAAATAATGCAGTCAGTAAGACAGTTTTAAATATGTACTAAGACTAACAAGTAGCTTCCTTGCTGAGATGCACAGGCACGTCACAGTCCCATAAGGACCATGATGCAGGGGTTTGTATTCTAAATAATTAGGTTTTTTTTTTTTCAATTGAATATCAGGGATGACAACAAAACACCACTTTCTTTTCCCAGATGAAGTACATCAAAAAGTCAATTACTCCAGTTCAGAGTTCAGATCATTCAGAGTCACTAACCTTGTGCAAGGCACTAGCCTTGTTTGCAGTGTGCCAACTACTATAAAACTAGAAGTTAATCTATACTAGACTAATATACCAATTTCAAATGTCCCTTCTTATCCTGCAATTAAGCTGCCCTATCACAAATGGAACTTAGATGATGCTTTCTTAGTGAAAATAAGCAATTTAAACTTATAAGTTTGTTTCATGTTTATCCTAACTGCAGTGGGTTTCTTAATTGTGTCAAAATATCTCTAAATATAACTTCCATAACTATTGTAAATAGTTGCAAATATTGCTGCATTTGTATGTTAAATTATAAACTTCCTTCCTTCCTTCCTTCCTTCCTTCCTTCCTTCCTTCCTTCCTTCCTTCCTTCCTTCCTTCCTTCCTTC
>JAUBOD010000408.1:1244495-1256076 GCA_032353885.1 Nothura maculosa | reverse complement strand
CCCTGCCGCCCCCCCTCCCTCCCTTCCTCCCTACCGCCCTCCCTCCCTCCCTTCCTCCCTTCCTACCTTCCTCTCTCTCTCTCTCTCTCTCTCTCTCTCTTTCTCTCATGGTTGTTTGGTTGCAGTTGATTTTTGCTCTTATTCTGGCTTCCCAAAAGTTATTTTTCCTGACTATTTACTGGTGACATGGCTGTGATATGGCCAGTCTGGGAGCAGCTGAAGGGAAAATAGGGTAGAACCTCTCTTGAATTCTTCCTCGAGTTTGGGGTTGTCTTTCAAGACAAGAGCATACACATTTCAAAGGATAGTGCTAACACATCAATGCCAATAAACTCTGGAGTTAAAAGTGCAGTTGTTTGTCTAATGGGACAAACTAAAATGCTGTATCTACATCAAAAAATAACATGACTACGAAATGGACCAATAAAAGGTGTTTTCCACCTTTAGTGCATGCATTACCTGTTTTATAAAGAACAGGTATACAGAAAATTAATAAAAAGAAAAAATTAAATCAAAAACAAACATACAAAAAGACAAACTACTATCTTTTTCTCCTTCCAGAATATCAATTTTAAAGATTTGCTCAGAGAAAGAAAAATATAGGAAGGATGACAAATATTCTCATAGGTATGTCTGAGTATTTGATTTTTCCTGTCTTCCTGGAATATTTCCTGATATTGATGAATGTTTCAAATGATAAAGAGGGAAATATTAGATTATTTCAGTAGCTGTAGTGCTTCCAATTTGACTGAAAATCCATGTACTTCAGAACTAGGCAGAATAGGTCACTCTTCTATAATTATTGAGGAAACCAAAACATTTCCCCCCCTGCAAGAAAAAACAATTATGAACTGCAATAAAATGGTTAATTATATTTTAACATAACTTTACCTTGAGGTGAGTTTTAAAGCTGCTACAGCAATATAATTTTCAATAACTAAATTTAGCCGGCAGCCATAGAAATGAGGTTATTAGGACTAGCAGTAAACAGTATTGTTCCTGAACTCAATGAGTTTCCCATTACTTATTAAGAAGTACTGATACAAATTCCTTGAGGGAAACGAGCTAAAATCCAGCTAAAGATAAAGGCTGTCAAAAGGTAACAGAGTCTTTTCGTATTTTCATCCATATTCTAACTAATAGTTATTGACCCACACAAATAGAGAGCCATATAGCGAGGAAATTTATGTAGACTTGCTCATTTGGAAATTGAATTTTGTGCATAGTTTAAAAAGAGTAGTCTTATTTTAATCTAACATAAGTCAGATCATACATATTATTTAGTTTTGTGCTCTATTTCAGAAACTCCTAAATTTAATTATTTTTTCTTTTTCTGATATTTCTGACATCTGTAGAATAGTATCCTCATAGAAGTGCACCTTAATGATTGATCTCTTATCCTTTCCAGTATGTGACCCTATATTAAAACAACTCATTATTTATTGATGAATATTTCAACATCACTTATGAAAAAAAAGTCGCAATCCTGTAAGATAAAAATTAAAAAATCTATATTTTTAAAGAAAAAGTGCTGCTGTAGTATGTAGTCTGTAGATTATTGGCCTTGGGTATGGGTATTTTTCCAGTCGTCTCATTTCTCATGAGATTCTAGGCCTTAGAATGTTAAATAGATTGAATGAACTGGCTAATAAGTTATGAAAAAGTAAAAAGCCTACCACTGTATTCTAACAGGTCATATTTTTCAACTAAAAGAAAATCTGGTCACCTTCCAGTCTGGAGCAGCTGAGACCCATCAAACAATGGAAAACAATTTGTTCAGAGCTGGAGCTGTCATACCATATTAATGTAAAAAAAAAAAATGAAGTACTGCTTCTCACTTCAACTCACCAATTCATACAAGCACTTTCCCATTTCTCTTGACAGTTGTGGACACTGAAATAAAACAAAACATAACCCAATCAACAGACTGTGAAGAATATGAAAGCTAAAGACAGATGTTCAAAAGCTATCATCACCTTTCAGCTTTAATTATATTGACATGGAAGAAACAAGTGGTAAATCAACTATTTTATGGAGTAATAAGCCTTGTTTTACCTGTTAACCTAATGTCTCTTTGGGTGCTGTATTCTAGGTTTACAGAAAGCCACAGGGCATTCTGAGTGCAAATGGTCATAGGAAGTAATTTTATACTAAAATGAAACTGGAATGTTACTGTTTTTTATAATGAACAATATGTCTGAGAGTATTTTGCAGGATTTTCCTTCTACCCTTTAAGAACTTCTTATGTAAGTCACACCAAGTCCTAAAGTAATTTCTAATACTCTAAGGAGAAGAAAAATAGATGAAGATTTGTGTATTATTTACTTTATTTTTCAGTATTACTGGCAATGATTGACAATTATCCAACATGATTTATGACAATCCATTAATCTCCAAGCAAACTCATAAAATGTAGACAAAGATGAAATAAAAAGTGTAAAACTACTGCACAAAGTGGAACTCAGCGATCAGCACCATTTAAATGAAACTTTTTGATATATCTTGAGTTTATGGACCTATATTTTCTTTAATACCAGAAAAGGCTTTTTGGTACTTTACTAACCATATGAAAACAATTGCTTAATTTCATTACGAAATATAATATCACAATATCCCCATGGGATCAAATATAAGGGTCAGTTACAGTAGACAAAATGAAGATTGCATATGGTTTCTCAGCTATGCCCATACTCTGGTGGCCTGAGTTAAAGTTCAGTCAAAATAAAAGAGGGAGATTTCAAGGGCATTGTTAATATCCAAGTTCCTGTAAAACTAAGGAACCTGTTAAATAAAATTTCCTGAGAATCCTAGGAAAAGAAACATGCTATGCACTCCAGAAAACAACATTTTAATGGATGTCACGAATCTGAGAAGGAAATTTTCTGTTAATCCTGGCATGACAGTTACTTCAGTCTTCATAATGGAATTAGAAACATGAAGCAGGCTCCAAATTTGAGATATTGTCACTGTGAGCATCAATGCATCCTAATGTATCTAGCCACTATACCTCAGTGCTTAAGGACAGGTATAAAAAAATAGCCCTTCCTCCTCCACTCTGAAACACATAACTCAGAAAACCTAAACAATCCAGAAGTGATCTAGATTGCTTAGCAGCTTTAATTCACAGAGGTTTTGTATGAAATACTCAAGAAATACCAACTTCTGTCCTCACAGTCTCTCCGATACCTGACTAGACATGATGCCTAGCCAGGAGGTGAAGGAATGAAGAGTCGTCTCTCCTATGTTTATTCAGTTTGCTCACAGCCTCTGGGCAGCGTTCTGTGGTCAGACTAGTACACAGCAATTTCAGATTTTTGTTTGTTTTATAATCAGCTTACTATGAAATGTAAGCAATTGTAAGATATACATATACAGCAGATTCACACTAACTGTTAATGTTGTGTTTGTAGACTTAAACTTCTATTGCAATGCTGCTATGTTTGGATTGTTGCTTTGGTTTGAAGACCTCTGAATATTTAATGATACTTTAATTGTTTTTTTGTTGTTCTGATTATGCTTAATCCACGTGGCACCTATGGTGTCCTGACGGAAGAGGGAAGAGGGTGCTTTTTAAACGAAAATGGTCCTTGTATGGTAAAATACTGAATCACTTAGGTGTTTGTTTTCCTAGACAATACTAAAAAGTAATAGTCTATACCACATGGCTTTTTCCTCAACTGAATAGACTGCATTTGGAAAACCTACAGCTTTCCTGAGGCGCATATAGAGATAATTTTTTATGCTATAAACGTAGAGCTAGCTTTTTACTCCATATATGAAGCCAGAGGTAGATTTCTGCCTTATCGCGTATCTCCTCAGTCATGTTGACAATAATAATGCTACTCTTACTTTATGAGTTGAAGGTGTAATACCCTAGTAATTACTGCAGAATTACCTTTCCAACCAGCTCCAGCATCTTCAAACTTATTTACCAGGTGTTGGTGGTTTAGATATATTGAGTCTACTGCACCATACTCAGGATTCACAGACTTAACAAAAGCATCTCCATCTGCCCCATTAGAGCAGATTTTCAGTTGTTTTGTGTTATAAAAATTTGGCCATGTCCACATATACTTGCATTTCAAGGTGATTAAATAGTAGCACATACACCCCTGTATCTAGTCTCATTATACAGTAATATGACAGTTAAACCACTCAAGAACTTGGTAAATGATCTTTCCCTGTCTTCTGCCAAACAATGTTTAGGCTGAGAAAATACTGAAATTCTGAATCAATGTCAAATTCATGCTCCTAGTAGACATTTCCCTCTATAAAAAGAAAAATATCTACAGAAATCTGTCTTCTTAAAGATATACCTACTGATGCTGAAAAGTGCCAGACTGATGGAGCTGTTAATCAGCAGGATCACCTTATCCTCTGACCAGGTATTATAGCAATAAGTCAGTACATACTTTAATTTGTCCTACTCATATGCCTGGAGGCTGACCTACAGCAAATGCAACCTAGAAGGAGTAGACATTGATCATTTCTTAAATCCAGGGGTTTGAAATTCTTCTCCTGAGAGCTAAATGTGCTGAGAAAGCCACTACGTGGTCAATGTGCGGCTGCCCCTGGTTTGAAATAAAAGACATATAAGTGAAAGGCTCAGTGCTAAAGAGGTCACAATTTTTTGATGAAATGATATTTAGCTAAACCTGAGTGTTTCTGATGTGTTTCATCAAATCATGACAGCTCCATCAGAAAGAGAGAGGAAAAAAATTCTACATCCTACTCAGTATCTATCTGGGTCACTTTTCTGAGCTGGTGCAGTTTCATATTGAAGTCCTTGCTGCATTTCAACCACAGTGATGATTCTCTTAGTCCAATTAAGCATGACCTTGCATTAGATACCTTGCATTTTAGTCTAATTATCTAGTCAAGAAGACTCCAAGTGCAAGGAGTATTTGCAGAGTCTTGTTTTCTTTCCACCATGAAATAAAAACATGTCCTGAAATCTTAACTGCTGTAAAAGGTATTTTCTCATCCACTATTTGCAAGACTCAAATTCTCAGTATAAAATATTACAGTAACATTGACTCCTTTTGCACACAAAATGCTTGCAGTTGCCACTTAAAAGCCTACTGCTTCCATGCAACAACTTTCTTCCTCTTCCTGGACTGTCTTTTCCTCCTTTATCACAAACAGTTTTATATATACGCTTTAATACAATATGTCTGCTCTTCTGAGTTCAAAGAGAATTGCAGATAGCTGCATTTCTGCATTTGTGAACAGAAGTATGTGAAAAAGGCAGATCATAATGTTGGCTTTAGATTGTTATTACTATTATGATATTGTAATTTGCATCTATCTAAAAGAATTTCTGTTTCATTGCTCTCTCTGGTCAAAATAAAAGTAATAATTTTGCTAGGTAGATTTCTAGTTTTTATCCTGAAGAAAACTAAAACATATTCCCTAAGATCCTTCTAAAAGGTAGAAGTAACAAAATCATAAAAAATAAAAATGCCATTAAATAGGCTGTAAATTTCAAAGTGATGCATGAATGTAATAACCCAAATACAGGGCTGGGGAAAATAATAAAACCAGCATGTACTGACAATGCAAAGACCACAAAAATCAATAAAGGAATTTAGGAATCCAAGAAGATGTAAGGTATCTGCTTGAGCACACTAGAATTTCAGAAAAGAAAGTATAGAAAGTTTACAGTCATCAGAACTTAGGAAAGTTTTTCTGATTTCTTTGTTAATTATTTCCGTCATTTATTTTTGCTTCAAATAAAGATGAAATCATGATTTAGAAATTTGTGAACCTTATCATTGTAAGCTGAATCTACTAGCATTTGGGTCTTGGTACTGAATTATTGGTAATGGTACTGATGGTATTTGGTACTGCAGACCTAAATGTAGTGGACATGTAAATGCAGTGGTACAAAAATATTTGAAAGCAATAAAATCAAACAGCAAGAATAGTTTGACTGTTAAGATAAAAGTAAAGCTGTCTTTATGAGAAAGAACTGTGCATTTATAAAATCATAGCATCACTCTCTTAAATCATTAGTGTATTTAGCTGATTCAGAAATAGAAAATGGAGTACATTTGCACGCATGCTGAGCAATTAGTTGTCTCTTAGGACTTTGCATATACAAAACCTACTCTGTTCCCAGGTTCTGACAAGCTTATTTTAAAAGCAAAAATCCTAAAGACCTGTGAACAAAGAGTAATTTACTTTCCATGCTATTTTTCCTCCTTTATAATAATTGCTCGGCAAGGTTGTGATTTCTAGTATTTTTGTCAGTCAGCCTGTTTGATGATTCTTCTCCCATACCAAAGGACCAAGGGACATTAATCTAGTACTTGTGGCTGTTCACCATCTGATGGTCGGGATCAATTTCAAAGAGGAGCCAGAAAACAACAGGCATGTGACAGGACACTGAAGTAACATGACATTATAATTACTAGTGTTTTTTTAAAAAAGGACCTCTTGGTGATTCCTGGAGCCTTATCAGAATGAAGGATGACAAAAGAAGCACATTAGAGAAAGCTAATTGTCTAAAGAGTACTGAAACATGGGAATATATCATAGTCTTGTGAGAATATATCATAGTCTCATTTTGGGAAGGGACATTCTGTTCAAACTGTCTATGTACATTTAAATTTAAAACAGGTGGAATCTCTGAGAGAGAGAGTGTAAATGAAGTGAGAAGAGAGAATCTAGATTTGCTTTCCAAGTTCTGACATTCATAGGAAATAATTACTTGCAAATGTTTTGTCCACTTTCAAAGGCTAGGATTTGATAGAGAAGCTAATATGGAAAAGGACAGAAATGTGGGGAAAAAAGAAGTATGAAGCTGCCTTTGATGAGAAATAACAGTGGTGGACCGAACCTGATATTCCTGTACCCTAGGAAATGCAGTTCTTGTCATCTAGGAGCTCATATGCTTAATGTCAACATGGACTTAGCATGTGGACATAAGTCACCATATCAGGTTATGTTGCTGATCCTTCTGTTCACTATCCCTTTGAGGGGGTTCAGCAATAGATATTCAAATGTAATGCAGTGAAACTAATATTGAAATATCTTTTATATTTTCATGTTCTGAAACAGAGTTTGTATTTTTTAATATATAATATGATTATGATTACACTGTAGAATTTAAGTTGCATTAAAATAGAGATGAAAGATTCTATATTTACTTACATCCATCTCTCATTCACTATGTCCATCTATTAGAGAGTCATTGTGTCTTATCATGGTAAACTCTATACTGTGTTACTTTGATAATGTGTGACGTACTGCGGGATATTACTTAAATCCCTAAATGTTGCTATGAAAGAAAAAAAAGTTCCACCTTTACCAACTACTCCTGCCCTCCGATGCATCACGGCATCCATATATACAATAAATTGCAAAGAAGCAAAATTGCTATTAAATCAGTCTCCATATAAAACACTACTTTCCTCTTTTCTATAGGTCCCCACTGGACACTAAAAAACTTGCAGTTCAATATTTGTCCTTTTTTAAAGGCTCATCTGACATATAACATGGGATTAGGGGCGGGGAGGGGGCTAGGAAGGAACTATAAAGATGTTTTCCTAAAATGATCCTCATTGAGTGAAAAAAAACTGAATCATAGAATCATAGAATCATAGAATGCTTAAGGTTGGAAGGGACCTCAGAGGTCATCTAGTCCAACCCCCTTGCACATATTTCCCAAATATTCTATAATCTGAGCATGTTCCCAGTACATTTTTTTAAAATAGCCTTTTTCGTGGAAGAGTATAAATGCATTACATTAAATATCTATCCAAAAATTTCCACTTAGCTGTAATTCTAAATAAAATTCTGTAATTCTCTAACTGTGAGCTTAGTAAATTGACAGTTCTCTTTCTTGTGCTTTGATAAAACTACAACCAGCTATAGTTCAATAAATTCAAGCCTACATTCATCTAAGTACCCTATGGTGTCCAGAGCCTGAGTTTTAGCAAAAGCAAAAGCATACCAAAAAAGCTATAGGATAGTAATAGAGCTGAGTAAGTGAGTGTCTATATATGAAAGTAAAGTCAGTGCAAAGGGTGGTATCTAACCAATATATGAACTCCATACAATACAAAAGTATATGTTAGTTGCTTAAAGACACAACAAATAACTGCAAATATCTGAAACCAGTACCTGCTTCAGCACTGCCATAATTTAGAGCATCTGTAGCCTAGCAGGTATACTAGCTTGCGTGTAGCATTAATAAATTATAAAAATTAATTTAGACTTATTTTAGATGTCTGAACTAGATTTTTCTTCATGAGTAGGGATATATCTGTATATTTAAATATGATTCGTTTCTTGCTTTCTTTAAATTATCCATCTGAAAATACAGAAACTATCTTTACTGTAATAACAGGATACTTGATACATAATAAAAATTTGCTCGAAGTGCTGTAAAATATATTTTATTATAGAATAGAAAAGTAATAAAAATCTCTGTAAAATTTCTTTCAGCAGAACAGGGCTAGACAAATGAAATCTAGGGTAGATATAATATCTCCATAGAAAGAGTTTATTGTATAGAACATAAAGATGTCTCGAGTATATTAGAGTTTTGGTTCAGATCTGGTTGTTTTGAAATGGCTTTCCTGAGATATTCATTTACCATACAACAGCTTAGTGATGACTGTATGGACTAGTTGTCTTTGGGATGAAACTGGACCAGAAGACATGTCTCAGGATATTGCATAATATGCTCTGACTGCCACTGGTTCTTCAGTCACTAGTGCTAGTGCTGGTTTGAAGCAAAAACCTTCAAAATAGGTACAATATGGACATCATATCCTTAGCCCTGATTTTTCACTCTCTAGGTTCACTCTTATTGCACTACATCACTTGCAACGTAGACATAGTTTTACTCTTTTGAAGCAGGGTCTCAAATAGTACTGTGGTGAGCAAACCTTCTTACCACAATACCACTCATATCTGTGGTCATGAGGCCACTGGAAACCATCTTCTTAGAAACATTTCCTGACTTCTTCATTGTTAGGTATACTATAACAAATTGCAAGTTGACTAAATTTGAAACCAAAAGAAGACAAATCCCATACATTTATTTTATGACTGCTCTTGTGTGTACGTACGTGTTCTAATTCATCTCTTTGTAACAAAGTGAAAATAAGCCACTTAACCTCTCCGAAAAGCTTTTTGACTTGCATTAAAACCAGGATTTGACTATGAGAAAAACATTAGCACAATATTGGCTAAATAAAAAAAAGATACCAATATTAGTCAGTAAATTATCAGAAATGTAACAAAATTGTTGAAATGTGCAACTTACCTTAACATTTTGTGGTAATTGTGATGTATGCACTTTAGACAGAAAATGGCAATTCTATTTCCAAAATAAAATCAAGCACTTAAAAAGTTTTGTAATCTAAAGTCATTTCACTGCAGTAGATTGAACGAATTTATCGTTACCCAAATCTGTGTTGAAATTTTTATCTGCCCTAGGCTTCAGTTCAGGGAAACACTCAGGCATAAGCCTACATCTATCTTCCCTTGGAGAAACATGTGAGCATACATCTAAATCCAACTGAATTCAAGTACAACAACGATACAAATCTTGTTTATTTTTTTTCTGGTCTTTCATACTTTGCTCAATGCTGGATGTATATCTGCATAGCCAACTTTATAGCTGGTTCAAATGCTGTCTTTCCTTTTCTATAATAGCTAGTTTCAGACTTTAAATTGAGTTAGAATTAATATTTGTTACTGTTTTAATTTACCATTCATTTACTACTCATTTTTCCCAGATAAAGGACAAGTATCTTCTTTGTTTCATGTGATCTGGGGGAAATCCATGGGGAAATATTTGCATATGTTATTGTCTTTAGTGTTCAAGCCTTGAGTAAGAATTGCTTGCATTTTAATGAACATTACTTCATTTTATGTTTGCCTTCTACCAGTTAATTGCTTTGTCTGTTTAAGATACATTATGATTACATTTGAAATTGTCATCAGATTTTAAACCAAAATCTTTCTTAAATTTTTAAAACAGGCATTTCCATCCACCCACCTGTCTGTCTGTACATTTGTACATCCACAGCAATCTTCTATTGTGTCCACATATTTTGATTGCAACATACAGATGCAACATACAACAGAAAAGAATTAGGAATATATATCCTGCAAGGTCATGTAGCTGAAAGCAGTCGGATCCTGCAGTGCATATAGGCTGTAGAATTCCTTTGATAAGCAGTAAGCAATAAGGAAATCCAGTTTGTCTCTAGATTAGCAATTCAGTACATGAATAATTTTGCTACGCAAGAGGGATTCTTAACTCATATTCTATTTCTGTACATTTGATAAAGAGGAGCCATATCTCCAAATAATTATGAGTCATTCTTTGGAGTAGCTATGGTACTTTTATATAAACATATACTCTAATGAACAAAATATATAATGGTATAAGATGAATGTGTAATCATTCAGCAACATCTGTAACTCAGGGAGCTAAAAGTAGAGAATGAGGTAATGCAAAATCTAAATATTTTCTGTGAGTTCAGGTTTTGCACTTCATTATACAATATATAATATTTAAATGGATCTATACCAGTGGCTCAAAATTGATTTCATAGTTCAATATTGTGCTGAGAAAAAATCATATTTTCTGTATCATATTAGGAAAACAGTGTTATTTTATCAATGATATTTAAAACGAGATTTTATGACATCTTCAAAATGTCGGCATACTTTTTTTTCTTTAACAGATGTAATTAAATAATATTCACATTAAAGTAAGCCCTTTCTACCTACACAAGAAACCATAATCTTAGACTAAAAACTCATATGAGTTTTGTTACTATTGACATAGTAACAATAAAGTTACTCCTCATATGGAGATGTAAATTCCTGTGTTTCTTTACATCCACTGCCCCTTGTCCTATCATTGGCCATCACTGAGAAGAGTTTGGCCCCTTCCTTCCTATATTCATCTGCTCAGATATTTATACTTATTAATTAGATCCTCTCTCAACTTTCACTTCTCCATGCTGAACATGCCCAAATCACTTAGTCGTTCCTCATACGATAGATGCTCCAGTCCCTTAATCAGCTTTAGATTTAGAATCAGATCACTTGCTCTCCACTGTAGCCTTTCCAGAAGCTCCACATCCCTCTTACACTGGTGAGCCCAGAACTGCACCCCATACTCCAGGTGATGTCTCAACAGAGCTGAGTAGAGGGGCAGAATCCCCTCCCTTGACCTGCTGGCAGCACTCCTCCTGATGCAGCCAGGATCCCATTGGCCTTCTTGGCCACAAGGGCACATTGCTGGCTTATGGTTAACTTGATGTCAACCAGGACTCTCAGGTCTCACTATGCAGAGCTTCTTTCTAGCTGGTCAGTCTGATTTCTGGCGGGTCAAAGATGCTTTCCAGTAGGTTGGAGGTCTTTACTCTTTTCCCTAGTGTGACGGATACGCTCCTTTCCCAGCTCAACCTGACCTGTGCCTTACATGCAGCCCTGTTCATTTGCTAACCACCAGCGATTTATCTAATCCTGGAAGGCGCCACCATCCTGATTTCTTCTCTGACTTAGACTCAACATAACAGTCCTGAAGGCTGCATCCCAAAGGGGAGGT
>JAUBOD010000408.1:1211586-1232611 GCA_032353885.1 Nothura maculosa | reverse complement strand
TTAAAACCCACTTGGATGCAGCCCTGTGCCATGTGCTCTAGGTGACCCTGCGTGTGCAGGGGGGTTGGACTAGATGATCTCTGAGGTCCCTTCCAACCTTACACATTCTATAATTCTATGATATAGAAAAGAAGTGGAATACAGAACAATATTCAATTCTAGGTTAGCAAAAATAGATCATGACAAACTTTCTACAGAGAGTTGATAGATAAATGAAAAGATGGTAGTTCTAATTTATATGAATTTCAGCAAAATTGACATAGTGCCAAATATAAAATAGTCAGTTAAGCTGGAAGGTGAAGATAATTGATGGTGGATATTTGGATTGTAATAAACAGGGGAAATATTGAGCTGGAACAAGCTATCAGTGGTATTTAAGGATTTCATTAGTTCCCTCAGCAAAAAATAATGGAGAAGATGCTGATAAAATTTACTGACAGTGCAAGTTTTGGAGTCATCATTAATACAGAGGAGTATTTTTCTATTGTGCAGAAAAAAAAAAGAGAGAGATGACCCTGAGAAATGGAATAACAAGAAGGAGATGAAATTCAGAAGCACAAAATGCAAAGCCATGCACAGCTGAAGTAAAAACAACTATTTTGCTGTAAACTGGGGTTTCATCTGCTGAAAATAACAGAGGGATAGAAGTTGCAGGATTGACTGAATATAGACAATCACCAGTATGATGCAGCCAGGCAAAAAAACCCAAATACTATCCTTGCATGTCTCAAGTGAGATAATCCCTGTATTCCAAAGCAGTAATAGAATACCAATGGGGAGAGCTTCTATTCTAGAATGAGTGACTCAAACTGGATTAAGTGCAGAAGGGCGAACAAGAATGACTTGGAAGAATTAGAAAAGATCAAAATGGTTTATGAACTTTGCAAAAATGAAGGAGAAATAAGCATTATACTAGCTTTCTATAAATATATCAGCAATGATAAACACCCAGAGGGAAAAGGCTACGTTGTGAAAGAATAAATGGAAATAACTATAACTTACAATTTATGTAAATTTATGCTGAAAATTAGAATAGAATGTTTAGAGAACAATGAGTCTGGAAACGTGTCCAGTATAAGCCTCATTTGAGGCTGAGAGAGCTGGACCTTTTCAGCCTGGAGAAGAGAAGACTTAGGGGGGATCTGATCACTGTGTATAAATACCTCAAGAGAGGCAGTGAGGAGGAGGGGCCTGGCCCCTTTTCAGTGGTGGACAGCAATAGGACAAGAGGAAATGGCTTCAAACTGAAGCATCGGAAGTTCCACAGGAACTTAAGGAAGCATTTCCTCACTGTGAGAGTGACAGAGCCCTGGAACAGGCTGCCCAGAGAGGTTGTGGAGTCTCCTTCTTTGGAGATCTTTAAAATCTGCTTCAATGCAGGCCTTTGCCACATGCTATGATGTGGGGCAAAAAGCTTAATTAATTCTAAAGTTTGATTAGTTTATTAAATGGGATATGTAACATAATTGCCTGTAACACCAAAAACTGAACTAATTAATCCATGAAGTCCCTTGCAATAACATGTTCATATTTGTATTGAAGATGATGTGAGTTTTATGACATATGATCATAATCTATTTGCATATTTAATGAGAACAGTTGCCATTGTATGGCCACATATCTGATGTCCTTTCTTGCAATACATTGAAATAATTTGCCAAAAAATTAAAAGCAACTTGGTTTGCTGAGTGCACACAATTTGTCATTTAATCAGTGGTTTGTGCTCATTCATTATCATATTCTAGTATTCTGTATCATAGAGAAATTATAATGGACAAATGAGTTAAAGCAAAAATGACAAAATGTAAAAGAGATCAGAAAATAGAAAGCCTTTTTCCTCTTCTTTTTTATTGTTTGGTTAAGGAGCGTGTCTGTTATTCTTAGGCATTCTTACTTGCATAGTCTTATCATAGCAGCAATCTGATAGAAACTGATAGGAATCAGTTAGAATGACTTTTCGGTTCAAATAGTACCATGACATTGTTAGTTCTGGCTTAATAATTCTGATGTGGTTTTTACCTTCGTGTCACTGAGGTATCTGCAACCTGACTGATTTATGTTCCTTTTCTTTTGGTAATCCTAAAGATTTCAAGCTGTGCTTGTGATCATTCACCATATTTGAATGGTGTTGTTGTCTAATGTCTCAATTGTACATCTCTCTTTCCATCTGTCTCTTCCTATCACCATGCCTCCTCCTGTTACAAGTTTTCATACTTTTAATGCATTTTGTCAAATTTACAGGCAGAAGAACACTCATATCCCTGCCTTTACAGAGGTTCCTAACTAGGAGATTTTGTCAAGGATGAACCAAGTAAGCTTTCCTAGAGAGAGTAATTGCAATGCTAAACCATAAACTCCTCCTTAATGAGTGTCTGACATAAGCAGATACTCTGAATTTTCTTATAGAGCTGACTACAAACCAAGAATACTAGGTATATCATGCTATTCTGAATTCTAGAAATGAATGTCACAAACAATCAAGCAAAATATGATGACTGAAAGAGTCTCTCCTATAGAAGTCTGAATAGATTGAATCTGCTAGAGAAGTGTTGGGAGTTCAAAGCATGGAACTGCAGAAGGCTATTTTCCTTTTCTTCTTACGTAGTAGTTTTGACCTGAAACTTTCTGAAAGGGGAATTGACCAGTCATTTGGTCAATAAGTCAAAAATGACTTATACCTTCTGGTGAAAATTCTGGCAAAAGCGTGTTCTTAAAATTAGATCTCTTTCACAAATCAGGTTAAGCATTCAGAATCTAATCTCCACTTTCTTTACAAATGTCCATAGGAAAAAAAAAACCTTGCAGGAAGAAAAAAAACTACTATAAAGTTTACTAGAGCTATATTTTTTTCTGACTTTTAAAACTGTTCTTGACCTTTCAAACTGGGCTCAAAAAAAAAAGGTGATACTGCAGAATCATTATTTAAAAAATAAATAACTCAAAAGTTCTCACTCATCTTTTTACCATATTTAGACTTCTAGAAGGGTTGTAATGTTAGACTAATAAAGAAGATATATGAACTGTAATGACCTTGTAAACAGATTGGTACTTAGTTCTCAGTACATTATACTCAACCAGTGAACATAGCCACATTCTTGAACATCTACACACACACACACAATGGTCCATTAGCAACAGTTATTTTTCCCCTAGGAATATTCTCTTACTAATATTAAGCGAAGCAGACTGAGATGAAAGCTCTTTCTAAGAAGTTGAGAATCTCAGTATTTCTGCTTATGGCTTTCAGACCAAAATTGATTCCTGCTAGTATGTTGCCTGCACCTCTCTACTTGTCAAACAAGGCTATTTCTGTACTAATACAATAATCTGTGATTAACTTTTAGGACTCTAAAGCTTTTACAATTATATAGAGACAAGGAACAAGTTTTTCAAAAGTCAGTAGTATTTTGGGGTGAGTGGCTGGAGGCCTCTTCTACAATTTGTATTTCCAGGAGGATAGAACTTCCAACCCACTGAAATATATTTCTTCCTTCTATCAGCTAAGCAAAACCTGTATATTTCAGTCCAGCAAGTGTCAAAGCATAGTCTGTATCAACACCCTGCTTAATCAGGAGTCATGCTCCCCCAGACTGAAAATCAGCTCATTTTAACTAATCTGATCAGCTAACTGTGAATATGCTTGTACACAGAAGTACTTTGGGACCAGGCATGCTGGACTTCGTTTAATTTATTGGCATGTTGCAGTGTACCTCAGGTAGCATGCCTACCTATTATGTGGAAGTTATTATGAATAACTGGCCTTACTGAAGTCAAAGAAGTTTATTAATTATTTTTGGTATTAGTGGAACCTAATCTTCTTCATTTTATTGCTTTTTCACCAATATCAGCAATGATTTGGGACTATGTATTAGCAGCTGCAGGGGCATCACAAAGGGACTTGGTCTTTGATCTGGGCCATTAGATGTTCCTGTGATACAAACTGAAACTAAATTTAATGAGGGATTTATTTTTTAGCCATATCTTCAATATAACATTTACATATTATCTGAAAAGCAGTAATAAGATGCACTGGTGTAGCACAAGATATGCTGATACTGATATTGAGAGACTGAGTGAATTGGGCCTGTTTTCTCTGGAGAAGAGAAGGCCGAGAGGGGATATGATTAACTTGTATAAGTACATGAAGGGAGAATGCAGGGAAGAAGGGGACAAGCGCTTCTCATTGGTGGCCAGTGATAGGACAAGGGGAAATGGGCATAAGCTGAAACACAGGAAGTTCCATCTCCAGGTGAGGAAGAACTTCTTTACTGTGAGGGTGACAGAGCCCTGGAACAGGCTGCCCAGGGAGATTGTGGAGTCTCCTTCTCTGGAGGTCTTCCAAACACGTCTGGATGCCACCCTGTGCCCTGTGCTCTGTGTGTCCCTGCTGGAGCAGGAAGATTGGATTAGATGATTGCTAGAGGTCCCTTCCAAACTTGAATATTCTGTGATTCTGTGACTCTGGATACGAAATATCTAAAACAAAAGAGACTTTCAGATTATATAGTTTGGCCTCACCTTGACTTCAAGTCTCCTTGAATCTTGACTGATTTTTTTTAGTTCTCTAATCAAGACAAATGTCTTATATCTGTCAGAAGCAGAGCACCTGGTCATGCTCCTATAAGTGAATACATATCAAAAAGAGAGTTGCCACAAAAATAGACTCTTGCTCTTTGTAGATGCAACACTAGAATAGTGGAATGTTGACTAAAGTTAGATTAAGCCAAAGTATACCTTATTCTTACACAACTACAAAGTACTGTGAAGGGTTTATGACAAGCTCTCATCTTTTTTTTCCCTGTATATTAATAATAAATTAAATATTGTTTAATAAAAAAAGTGAAGAATTATTTTTATCTAAATTGCACACATATTCTCTTCCAGAGCTAATTCTGAAATGTGTTAAAGAACTAAGCCTATCTATACTGGTTAAAAAATCCCTTTGGGGTACTCTGCTGAAAAGTGGTCATATAGGGAAATAGAATAATTAATGTAAAAATAAATGTAAAATGAATGGATCGAATAAAGAATATGTACATTTTTGGTGATGAAGAATCTCTCCCTTGACATTTGCATAGAAATGGCCTGAATATATATATTTGGGAATATAACCCACACTGTTCAGCATGGAATGTTTTATTAATCATAGTTCTCAAAGATAGTGAACATGGGAGGGGATAGTTCAGGAAATAAATAATACATACAACAGAAATGGCCCTGAGATGAGTGGCTCTTCCCTTTATAAATATTACAAGCTTCCCACAGTCCCCCAGGTAAGAACATAGTATTCAATACATTTAATGATGAGCAACAACAAAAAAAGAGCATTTTAATTTAACATGGGAGGTAGTTCCAAATCTATCTTGGCTATCTTGAAAAAGCACATTATAGTCCTGATGTTGTTCTATAATGAATTCAAGCATATTTTTATCCTTTATTCCTGGAAATTGACTCAGAGTGTTTCAGCTTTGTATCAAATTATCAGGGATGAAATTATTTGACTCTGCATTAATCACCAATATCAGATTAAAATTGGCTGAAATGAATTTTATAACATCCTGCCACTTGATACAATAATGGTGCTAATAATATCTAAGATTATGGTTCCCAGTCTCTGCTCTGCAAAAGCCCTTCTTTTTTAATTTCCACTTTACAAGGAAATGTATTTTTTATTTTTGAATTTTTCTTTTGAATTTTTTTCTTTTTCTCAAATAAATATTTTTATTAACCAAAGCAAATTTTATTTCAATCAAAAAAATAGACGCAAAGTGTCTAGAAATGTCGCCTAATCCTAGTGTGGTCCCAGTCTCCCTCCACTGGAGGTTTCAATGCCTAATCCAGGTATTCTAAATGAGGCTGCCAGAGTCTTGTATGCACATTTTAAGCATTACAATAATATCCACATTAGTCAACCTAAATTCCTTCTTCAGAGACTGACAGTAATTGCATGAACATTACAAAAAATGTATTGGTTCAGGGAAAAATCTGTACAGAACTGCCTCTGATACTGACCTATATTGACCAATGGATTCATGGGCAGGCATGTAAGAATATGCATTGTTCTGATATGCCCAGCTATGGCACAACACAAGGTGACACTTTCCTGATGGCCTCCTTTGCTTGAAATAGCTTATGTCTCCCAGACTTCCTTAACAAAAGTTGATGTCTTTATTTTTAAAAGAATTCTGACAAGTTTTATTTCATTAATTTATCTCATCACTTCTGCAACCAAATAAAATTTGGGCAGCTACAATGCCAAAAATGATGTGATATCACAAATGTGAAAGCCTCTAAGCCTCTCAATCTCATGTTTGTTTTATTTAAGGAACAGAGAAGAGAGTTTTTATTCACTTTACCCATTCTGTACAGTTGCTATTTTAAAGACATCTTTAATATTTTTCCCTCAATGTCTTTTCCAAGTGGAGGAAGATTATTCTCGTTTTTGTTTTTGTTTTTGTTTTTGTTTTAAATTATTTTGTCCTCTTTTTTCTCCATGTCTGTATCCTTTTATCAGTCCATCTACAGTATTCATTTTGAGATGAGGAAACATTGAACAGTATTAGAGACGTCGAGGATGTAAACAGCATCATAATGAGGTTTTCTATTTTGTTTTTATTGCTTCCCAAATAATTCTTAATTCTGTCTGCTTTTGACATCCATTAAATGCAGAGTTAATAGTTTCACAGAGCTACCTGCTGTAACTTCAATGTCTCTTTCCAGGCTAGTGATAGCTGGTTCAGAACCTGTCACTGTGGAAGTGGGATCACTTTGAATGCACAGTGAAGATTTCTTTCCCAGAACTCTGCTTGCCTGTCACATCATTTTTAGTAGCGAAACAGAACATGGACAGAACTGCGCTTTGCAGCAGACACAGTCCTACAGACTATAAGATAAATATCTTCCCTTAGTGGCGAGGTCTGTTCCTTTGGAACACAAAGAGTCAGAGAGAAAGATTCAAAATGAACTCCTGTATGTGAAATAGAGTACCTCCAGTACTGAAAATGTCTTTATGGCAGAGAGATGGCAAGGGTGTACCAGGAGGAACTGCTAAATCATTGAGATGGATCTAGAGAATTGTAGCCTTGCTGTTGCTGCTGTACCAAAGGAGTAGGAGGAAGTCCTTGTTGTAGCAGGCACAGAGGTAGCTCATTTAGACTCGCTCAAACAAAAGAAAGTGGGAGAGCAATAAAATGATTTCTTCACATTTCCTTTACTTCTTAACAAAATAAAGCTCTACCTACTGCCATTCTGATCCTGGATACCTGAGATAACATCCTATAAAGATGGGAGAGGTATATGGTAGTGTGGAACCAGATGCATGAAAATCCATCTATTCCTTGCTAGCACTGATCTGTAAGGAGTAATGACCTTTTTCTTGATATGCTGTTCAGATATGAGCCTCTTCTAATTCCTGAAAAAGGCTTTTTCTGACACAAGATCACATGATAACAGTGGTGCACACTCTTAGCAGGTTGAGTTATCCATGGTAAAGACAGAGGCTGACTACTTGATGAGTTTGTTGTCAGATAGTGACACATAATCTCTCAAACCTGGAGCATTTTTTTCATCTAAAATTCCTCAACTCAAGAATTTTAATCCTGAGGAATGAAGTCCACATATTAGGCTCAGTTAAGAGAGCTAAATGCAGGTATATACATACTTGACTCATACAATGGTCAATGGAGAGTGAGGCAATGGAGTCTACTGACTCAGTTGATGACCTGGTAGGGGTAAGTTGCCCAAAGTAGCATTTGCTGTCATTTGAGATGTCCTTGAGTCTTCAAAATGTCATTACTGGTCTGGTGGATAGGACATACAATTTCTGTGAAACTGAAAATCTTCTGCAGAAGCAGTCAAAGTCAGGTAAGATACCTCACAGTGCCTAAAATAAAAGCCAGGCCCTATGTTTCAGCTACTGAATCCCACTCTTAAATAGATATGATCTCAAGAGACTTAATGATTATTCAGTTTGCAAATTAAACATATAAGATATTTTTCACTTGCCAAAACAGATATATCTAATGTCAATTGACTTGGGTGTTTCTCTGGCCAAAAGCTGCTGGCTTCTCTTATGCTCTGGTAGATGCTCTGAATTGCATCTACCAGCCTTGAGCAGGTGTTTTGGATATACTGATTCTTCCAAAACACTGTGCCTGTGGGCAGTCAACTGAACTGCAGCCCTAGAAGATTGTCATAAGAATCTCCCCCTGTACAGAATCTCAATTCCTGTATTGACTATGTCTCTGATTATATGGCAACTTAAGACACATCCTTCACTTGTGCACATATCCCTTCAGAAATCTGTTTGGTATGGTGTTTTTTTTTTTTTTTAATTGCATCCACTTTTGCAGTTTGACTTGCTGCATGTCAGCAATTTCTCCTTCCTATTTTTCACCAAGGTAAGGTCAAGGTAACCTCCCTTTCATAATACTGCAGTGGTTCCAGAATAGAAGATATTGTCTCTCTGCAGAGAACTACATTCACAGAGAGACAAATCAATACCATATATATTGTGACTTTGGCTTTAAATTCAGTCATGTCTCAGCTATAGCTGGTGTTAAACAGTTAATTCTATGTAACTTAGTCTACCTACCAAACACCCTAAATCAGCTTCAATCCACAGCGTGCAAATGCACATGCTGATCACATTAAGATAATACAAATGTTGAGACCATTTTTTCACATGTCTTCTATGAAAACATAATCTCCTACTCCATGAGCCAGCTGTAGCTCTGGACTCTGGTGGTGGTCCTGCATTTAGCCTATTTTAGCCTATTTTATTGTAACAACATACTATTTCAGTAGTCTTTACTTGATGGCATTTCCAAAAACCCCCAGAAAGACTGAAACCTGAACTGATATTCTTCCACAAGTGTCTGAAAATATATAATCAGATGTGAAGAATGAAGTATGGTTTGCATCTTCCACAGGTACATGCTGTGAATGTGGCCCATGGTGTCAAGTTAACTTTATTACTATTTCGTCAATCCATTCAGATATCTTTTTTCTACCTTATCTATATTTTTCAGTTCCAACAGCACAAAAATTAGCAGAATGCTAAACAGACATTTTGGGTCTTGTTTCCTATTTCTCTAATGTTGTCACTAGTCTAATTCAATGGTTTTTCTACTCACAGCATTTTTTTATCAAATTGTAAATTAGATTGAGGAGCAGAGATGATTGAGGAGCAGAGATGTTGTTCAGAAAATAATCTTTTATTTCAGCATCTATGTTGAGTCTCACATTAACTGTGGATTAAAATTGTAAAGTCAATTTTCCTCTCCAGTCTTAAGACTTTTCCTGCTAATAGCAAACTTATTCAGATGTACAGTGAGAAGCAAACCAACATCCAACGAGCTCCAAGTTGATTGCTTGGAAAGGCTGCCTTCTCCAAATTTGTGGAGGAGCAAAATCATTTTTGTCTTCCCAAATCTGATGCAGCTATCCTATTTTTCTTTCTTTACCCACAGATTTTCTGCTATTGAAGATTTTCCTGTGGATATCATCTTGTGTGTATTCTAAATATAAAAATGGGGAAAAAGAAACCAGCAATAGAATAGCTATCTGCTTAGACAAAATTAGCTCTGTTTTTTCATAATGTCTAGCATCATAAGAATAACACAGTAAAAATAAACAGTGATAAACCTTCAGAGGACCAGTGAGCAGAGCCCTAGATGGAGGAAAGCTTAGCCAATGGAATGACCAGATCCCTCATGTCTGCTCATTTGATCTGGTCTCATGTGTTGTTCAAGCACAAAGACCAAAGGGATCATTACAAAGAGCATTGTTTATGGAAATTTATCTGGGATTTCAAGACATTCCCCAGAATGGGGCTGCACTATTAATTTTTCTTGCTAAGAAAAGATATTCTTTTAAATTGCTTTTATCATCCCAAAAGTATGGAACTAGTGGGATAAAGTCTCACTAGGGTAAAATCCATTGCATTTAAAAGGAGACACAGAAAGATCAAAGAAGGAGCTAAAAGTGTCCTGAAGTACTTCAAAAGATGACTCACTTAGGGAGTATTGATCATCTCAGGACAGAAGTGGAAAATTGGCCAGCTTTTACTGAAAGAATTGAAGAAGCTCTTTGTAGAGGGGAAAAACAGAAGATCTATTATTCTCTATATAAGTTTGTGTGCTGCTAAATACTATCATTTTTTGCAACTATATAAATTAATGTGTGAACTGGGCATGTCCTTACCGTTGATGTTTGCAGTTTTAAGTTATTTAATTCAGTTGATGGATAACTGTTCTGTTTTTCATTCTGTTAGTGTTCTTAAATGCAGAGATTTCCTTTGTTGTCTAACAATTTAAAGTACATTCTATTGCATTTAATTTACTTCCCATTTTATAACAAATTTAAAGAGAAAAGCTTTCTGTTCTCAGATATGAAGGACATAGTAAGGACTGTAAGAGGGAACCAAAAATAACACTGCTTGTAAAAAAATGGAAGATTGTTCTTTGTGAGTATATAGAGAACACATATACGTACAAAATTATTTAAAATATATAATACAATTGAATGTAATGTAAATTTATAGCCTTGAATTAAAAAAGAAGTAATGAAGAAGGAGAAGGAGAAGGAGAAGAAGGAGAAGGAGAAGGAGAAGGAGAATGAGGAGAAGGAGAAGAAGGAGAAGGAGAAGGAGAAGAATGAGAAAGAGGAGGAAAAGGAGAAGAGGAGGAGGAGGAGGAGGAGGAGGAGGAGGAGGAAATATTCATAGGAAGCATTTTCTAGGAAAAGCAGTCCTTTCCAACCAAACTGAGAAAGAATTTCAGTTTGTTACATGCTTGCCTGACTGACTCCCTCCAGTATTGCTCTCTGCCTGAAATGCCAGTGGATTGACAAGAGCTTTCCAAGAGACCAAGTGAAGCAGGGATGCTCAGGATTTCTGTGTCCATATTCTGCCTAGTTCCACTGAAGAAAAACAGCCCAGCCTTGGAGAAGTCAGAGAGCTCTCACACACAGCCTCTGACAGTCTGCCTGGAGGACATGTGTCAAATGTACTTTCTGCTTGCATAAAGTGAAGATGACAAAAAAAAAAGTTCTAGATGAGGAGCCAGCCTGGAGACCTGTCAGTTTGTCTTTTCCCAATGGAAAAATTGAATATTTGCTTACAAAATAAAATTAAAAAGAAATCAATTTTACAAGAATTGCATGTTGTAACAGAAAATTCTTCTGGTTGAAATTTCCCAACTAGCTTTATTGACAGCTTGTATCTTCTGTGAAGGCAGTATAAAAGGAGTGCAAAATATGCACTTGCTAATGGTACCATTAGAGTTACTGGTGGGGACTATGAAGCACCGTTGAGGTATATCATTGATATATTATACTTTTGTACTACTCTATGAGTTTATTGTACCCTTTCTTTCTATATCTTCACCACAATCTATAACATATATGAATCTATTTCCCCTATGTATGAATCCATTTCCCCTCTGGCTCACACTGAAAAATTAAAGATGTGACTTGCTGTTGAAACTATTATGATTTAGATAAGCAAAATCCAAGCAGGTTTAGGAGGTTGTTAGAGAAGTCACAGCCACATTTGAGTGGACTCTCAAAAACTGGAAGCTGGAATTGTAGGCAAAAATTGGAAGTACTCTCACAAGAGGGTCTTGAGAAAGATGTGTCCTTTGGAGTCTGACTGATGCAAAAAATAAGTAAGATGATCTGTTCTAGGCCTCTATTCTATACACCCCCAAATATATGAAAGAGACTGAGGGGCTTCATTAAGTATAATATTGCTATTGAACTGAATAGAAGTTTAAGCAGCTTCCTAAAATTTTTAATTCATTAATAGCAGAAGACTTCTGATTTGTTGTAATGCAAGTGAAAATAGATTGGAGTTCTATTTGCTGTAAGCAAACATGAAGGAGGAATTCTTTTAATTTCAGAAGAGTATATGAAATGATCATAATTTTTACGGCACTCGTTTTTGAATGCAGAATTAACCTAATAACATTAATGAAAAAAAAAGAAGCATCATACAAATAGAAAAGTCAGAGATGCTGGTGTGATGATTGTCTCAAGAGCACAATCCTACTTTCAATAAAGTCAATAGAATTTTTACAGAACTAATATCTTAGCTGCAAGGGGAGAAAAGATATGCTGCACTTTGAGCTGTCTTAGTGATATTTGTAGTCAGTCCCATGGAGAAGGTATATCTATGTATGTAGATGTGCATTGTATATACAAACAAATGAGTGTGTGCACACACAAGAAATGCCCTTTGTGAAAAAAATTAGGATCTTTAATCTTATTTATTGAAAAATATCCAGAGAGCCTAAGCTGAGACCTGTCAGGTCAGGTCTTTGGTTTAAACATTCTATGTATATCATTTGGTACCTGAAATGGGAAATGTCTAGTTTATAATATATGTTATTTAAAAAAAAAAAAAATCCACAATAATTTTATTAAAAAAAAAACACTGGTAAGTGTTGAGATATTTTTTACTGTTTTCCATAATAATATTGTTTAAGAAATACTTAATTAAAATCCACTTAGTTTATGATGATAAAATATTATTTTTCAGTATTGAATTTAGATGATTTTTTTATTTGATTTTTTTTAGTGAGTAGGGAGTTATAGTTGGCTTACTCCTTTGCAGTATTTTTTTTACTTTACAGACTGATTTTTTGAAATATGCATTTGGATTATCTACATAAGAAAAATGTGTGTTTTTCTAATTAAGCATTCCCAAATATTTTCTTTTGCCTTTTATAGTCTTCAGAATTCAGACTAATATTAGGCAGCAATAGATCTGAAGCTCTGCAGTCTGGAAAAGGAACTTCTCATATTTAAGACACTGTTTACTCTCTTTTAGGTCTATAAAATGGCAATTCTCTAGCCACTGTTATTTCTGACTAAGTTTTACTGCATTTCATGCAATCTCCTTCTCCCAGTCTGACCAAGTTATGCGGTGATGGCAGACAGTCGTCTTTGTGATTAGCTTGTGTTTTAAATAGGACAATAAATGAAAACAACATATAGGGAATGTGAGTAGATGAATAGGTATAGGGATTACTTAGAATAGCAATGTAGATAACCAGATTTGTGAGTTGCTCATGTTAGAGAGAAAAAAAAAGAGTTATGCTTATATACTTGGCAGTAAATAATCGACCAATATCTGCAAACTCTAGTAAGGAAGTTTTTTTTTCTTTTTTGTAACATTGGCAGGTGAATGTCCAGCTAAATTAAAGAGCAGCAGTTTCTCCATTTCTTTTGCTGAGTATAAAGGCCTGAGCTCCCCTTCTTCTTCCTCTTTTACTTTTATATACAGTCACAGTCTCTAGGTTTTACTTTGTCCATTTTCCATATCCTCATGGTAGTTAAAATAGAAAGAAGAGAGGCAGGTTCAAACATAGGAACTGGCCAAACTGAGAAGACAAATGTGAACAAACCTGACAGCCAGCACACACTTAGGAGAAGCTTCAGTTCATTCCTTCCTCTCTTCCTGTACAGTAAGGTTGACTGTAATTTAATTCAAATGGAAACATCTATCAACATTTCATAAAAAGTCCTGATGGAATTTTGCACAACATTTTTTTTCTGAATAATATATTCCTACCACACAAAGGCTGTCAGTCTTTTCTAGAGATAAGCAGTTCAGCAAATTTACTTACAGTTATGCTTTCTACAATCTCCTCCTCATTAGGATAACAAGGAAACATGCTGTCATAATTCATAGTTTTTCAATGATCTGTAAAAACTAGTAGATATTGCAGGTAAGTTTTCTCCATCCTCAGTTGTCCAGTGTAGAATTTCTCATACCAGATCTTATTTGTCAGCTTCTGTCCTGTGCTAGAGTTTAGTGGCTGATTTCCATAACTCCTGTGTCCATATGTAGTTCTGACTGTGCTGGTACACCTAAAGTGATGTGATCTACTGAGGCTATAAATTATGGACAGTGCAGTCACTATATGGCTGTCAGGTCTTCAGAGGTTTTCTGTATATTAACTCAACGTCAGATGCCTGTAGATCTGCTCTGCTGAACTTCCAGGCAAGAAGTCAATTTATCTGTCTTCACTTATTTGGGACTTATTCAAATGTTATAAGTCTCAAGAAGCTTGCAAACAGCAGTCTCACAAGTTCCTGTTGTTTGTTGTATCTTCTTTATTTTCCCTTTTCTGAAAAGCAATCATTGAAGAAACAACCTCAGGAGAAAGCTGCAAGCATATTTTATTATAGCCTAAAAAGACATAATATGTAATATGTAAAATCATCGACTGTGAGTAATGTGAAGTTCTAACTTATTTCCACTGTTACCCTTCCTAAATGTCAATACTGGGGGGAATTTCTTATGTCCTTCTATTTGGTAAGCTATATGACATCTGTAATCTATCATGTTTTTATCAGCTTTTCCATTCTTTTTACTATTAAATTCTTACCTCTTCATATTACATAGTAGTTACCACTTCTTATGCTGTAGTGATGAATATACGACATGGTATCAGCAGCAATGTCCCCCATAACTAAAGCTGAACATTTATTCTCATTCTTTATTTAATTCTCATTCTTTATTAAGTAAGAAGTCAATAGGTTTTTACTTAGATTTCCTAATCCAGAAAGCTCAGCTGCTAGAGATATTGAAACCAGATTTCTCTACAAGTTGCTTTCAATGATTAGTTTATTGCTGCATTGAATCAAGATTGTGTCCCTTTTGTGTGGTGTCTGCCACATGTCATCTTCCTCATGAAGTCATCTTTTTTTCTCTGCTGCCATTTAATGGATATCTTTCCTTTTGGTCCATCTTCATAGCAGATCATTCATAGATTTAGGGGACTTCATGGGATCGGGCACATTGGAATAACTATCACATACAGAATGAGTCAGAATTGTTGAGACTGGAAGAGACCACTAGAGATCATCTAGTCCAAACCCCCTTGCTCAAGCAGGGGCATCTATAGCATATGGCACAGGATCATATGCAGGAGAGTTTTGAAGATTTCCAAAGTAGACTCCACAGCCTCTCTTGGCAGCCTGTTTCAGGCCTCTGTCACCCTAACAGTAAAGAAGTTCTTCCTCAAATGGAGATGAAACTTTCTCTGTTTAAATCCAAGGAGCCTTGTCTTTGGGAGCAAATGAGAAAATGCCTGTGACAACTCATCCTCAACACTCAGCCTCTCCAGAACGCTCCAGATAAATTAGGTAGAACATAACCTGGTGTGAAGATGAGAATCTAGTGTAAAGACACCATATCACTAATAACCATAACAAAGAGATTTCCCAGTAGTTTTTTCTTTTCTCATTTTCCCAGTAAACAACCTACTATTCCTCACTAAATGTTCTTTTCTATAACTGTTCCAGTCAGCAACCCGTTACTGCAATATCCTTGCAACTGCACATTCAAACTGACAGGAGATAAAGAAGTTTACAGGATCCATCAATCCTTACTGTTCAGAATCAAAATTCGTCTCAAAGGTGTTTCACAACCAGTAATTTATCTTAATGACTGTAACAAAATTTCTGTCTGAATTTCCTATGAAAGAACTAGTGGTCCTTTTTAGTGATAGGCATCTGTAGCTTGGGAATATTCTCAAACCGAGCCACTGTGATAATGGTAATTCAGTTACTATTTTAATTTGTATGCATGACTGATAAACTCCAACAATTACCATTTCAAGTACTTTAAAGCACAGAGCACAAAGCAGTTTTTGAGTTTTTCTACTAGAAAGACTATGATGCAATGCAAATTCCAGAGAATTATATAGGAAAGGTACCGAATGTCCTACTGGATATTAATATGACTCAGCTAACAAGAGGTTATATAGTGCTGCATGATGATTGATTATATCAGGAACAGAGAAACAGTTCTTTCCTTCATTATTATGACAAGAGGTAAAGAAAGACATAATCTATCTGGAGTGTTGCAGTCTGGAATGTAATACTTGATTCTCTGGATGGAGGCAGGAGTAAGAGTTGTGCTTGCAAATTCTTTGAAGAAGACACTATTTCATCCGGGTAGACTTTCATTTGCTCCTAATGGAGGTGAGGCTACATAAGAAATGCAGTAATGGCCTCTAAATCAGCTTTCAAAAGATCTATTGACTATTGTCCTTAGAGCAGTTGTTAATTTACTTCCTTTTCTTCAGGTGACTTGTTAGTTCTGTGCTGCAGTTTTTGATTTTCTCCTCCTTGCAAGACAAAAGGTAAAGTGTAAAGAGAGAGTCTCTGGCAAGCGGTTCATGGCTGTTCCAGTGCTTTGGGTCTTATTGTTAGCAAAAGTGGCATGACCTTACATTATGTGACACATGATAGAAGAAGTAATGTGACAAGACATATCAGACAGGCAGAGCTGCATACGGGGTATATGACACATCTCATCCGAAACAAATATTGCTTTTAGCAAAGATAGTACTTTAAAAGGCACTTTCCTATCTACCCTTCAGACCACTGATAGATATGAGGGTGATTACAGAGCCTAGACATCTCCACTGAACAGTGCTACAACTCCAACAAGTTGCTGAAGTTAATCTCTAAAATTAGAAGATTTTGTGAAGAAAAAAAAAATAAATATGTTAAGCTCTACAGCCAAAAGGAGAAGATGTTGGATTTTTTTCCCATTGGATGTTAAATCAATTGTAAAACTAATAATATAAAGTAACAGTTATGCTATCAATTAGAAATAATACAAATAAGATTTCATTAATTCAGGTCCTAGTGATTGGAAAACCGGTTTTCTACTTGGTCTCAAAGCCAAATTTAGAGAATAATAAATAAATAAATGAGATGTAATAAATAAATTAACTGACATAGGAGACTGAGCTGCAATGTTGAGCTCTTGAAGCACTGCACAGAAACTCCAATGCCTGAAAGGAATGGTAGAAAAGCGGAATGATTTTATATTTTACTTTCATTTCTCTTTAAATATAAGTGACCACACCTTCCTGAAGAGCAACAATGATTTCCTAGGAATGAATGAATGAAAATTCATATATCTTTGGGCATTTAAAATGAACTATTATATAAAATATATACACAATTATATATAATATTCCTAACACAGAGATGAGCTGGGGCTTAAAGAGATTAAGCAAACTATAGAAAATAGCAACGAGAATTTGTGACAAGGTCTAGCATATGTCACTTGCATTGATTTCATCCTATATCAGTTCACAGGGATAAAACATAGGTAGTAGGAGCTATGCAGACTACACAACCCTTAACATTTTGTTTCAGGCATCTGCTAGAGCTACAGGCAGATGACTTGGCTGCTGAATAGGCCCTGGCAAGAGATTAAGTTAACTGAACAGGGTGTGAGAACTACTGGACATGACATGAGGAATTGCTGAATGTGACAGATAACTGTGCAGGAAGCTGAAAAAAGTTACAGATAGGTCTGTGAGGGATAGTTGGAGTTCGTACATATTCAAGGAAGAGTTATGTGAGAAACAGCCAAACTCCATGGAAAATAAAGTGGAGCTTTGTACATCTTTGGAGGACAAAAGTTTCCAAGGTAAAACCTTGAAAGCACCTAGGGGACAACATCACTGATACAGTATAAAGCTGTGATTACAAGGAAAAGATATCAGAAATACTAAATTTGGGTGTTGCTGTAACAAAATGGTGGAAAAAAAGGTAGGAGTGGGCTCTTGATTTGAGAGGAGGCTAGGGCAGAGAAAGTGAAGTTCAAGAACAGTGAAAAAGAAGATAAATAAATGAGAAAAGGGATAATATGATCTTTAATGTCTGAGAATGTTGGCATAAGCTAAAACTAAACTTTTTTTTCTTTGGACATACAACTGAATCAAAATTATTTTTACTATCAGGAAGATTTGTCTTTCTATTAGTTTTCTGGCAGAAGTCTTTTTGGTATGGTGCCCCCCTTAGCTAATCTTCATATTAAAATTCTAATGCTACTTTTCAAGGAAAAAGTCTTTTAATTCGTTCCTTTCTTTTTTCAGTGGATTCCCCTGTTCTTCATAAACCCTCATATCCTTCCTTTGTGTTTAAGTTTTCTAATGCAGACATGGTTATTAATCCTCCTGTTTAGTTCTCTCTAAATCTACCTAGACACGTGTCTGCTCATAAATCAACCTTTCCCTCTGTAATCATTTATCTTTTCCATGTTCCTGTTGTATGACCAGCTTTCATGCAGTAAAAACACTCATAAAGCACATCTTGCAATTTTCTCATAGCTGCACTGAAAATACCTTTTATTGTCCTGGATGAGACATTGGTCTGGAGTTAGGGAGATATGGAGATGATTTCTGGCCATAAATGAAAGCTGTAGGACTAAATATTTGCTCATGGGGCTCATTTCTGTCTTGTCTGCTGCTCTGAACAATATTGGGCATATCAACTCAGACCCTGACCTCAGCATCACTCTCCTGTTCAGAGACAACTCTATTAAGCTCTCTTTGCAGGATGTTTTGTGATTTAAGGGGAGAAAATGAGCTGAAGACGATTCAGGCAGCATTATCTATGACTTTATTTATTGTTATTTAGTTTTCCCATTACAAGATCGGACAGGTGAAATTTCACCGATTTAAGGGAAGATGCTTCTGGTTTACAACAAGAAAGGTGAGCAGAGAATCATGATCTTCACTTACAATCCTCAAACTTGTTCCCTAGTTTTGTCCAGAGAAACTTGTAGTAAGTGATAATGCATAAAATTTCATTGTTTCTCTACCAGACTAGAGATAGTCTGATATATACCATTGTATTGTCACTTTTTTGAATAGTTTGAGACAGTTATTCTATTCTAAATATTACATGAAAAGGTTTTTTTATGGTCTTTCTTTCTCTTCTTTAGTCCTTAAATATTCTGCTGAAGGGGATTTTGCAAGTTTTTATTGGTGGAATCTGTAGAGTTATAGGAAAAATAAAAAGGAAACTGTGAGAATGTCATTTTCAATAAGCATAGAAAGGTAATTAAATTTTGCAATTCTAAATCATAGCTCTAGGACATTTTTTTTCAGCTAATCTATCAATAAACAAGCATAAAATAAAAATAAAGAACCACATATGCTTCACTTTTGCATACTCAGGGCATAGGGGACAGCTTTTAGCAGAATATAGTATTGATTATATTTTCACGAAAGTTCTTCACTAAAGAATCTATTTCTCTGTATGTAATACCCATGCTGCAAACTCCACTAACACCCTAACAAGAGATTTATTTCCAGTTTTGAGTGTACAGCCTCATGGGTAGATTTGGACTTGACTTCCTTTGCTCTTGACATAAATGTCAAGCTGAAGCACCAACTCTCTCCTTGCATCTCTGGAACCAAGGGCTGCACAGCCTGACAGTTGGCAGACTGATTTACTGTCTCAGAAGTCGTTGCAGAGTGGTGGCTTTTATTCTTCTTTCTTTTTGTACTGCTTCCTTCTTGCATCTTTTTTTTCTTTTTCTTTCTTTTTTCCCTCTTAGCTGCATGGTATTTTGTCATTTGAAAACTGAATGACACATTAATTTCAAGCACTAATGGGAAACGTTCAACTTGAAATCTAGTCAATTTAAAGGAAGTTAAATGTAGTTTCTGCAGATGCGTTTACCTTGAGACATCTTGCCAGTGCTGTACTTTTGCATTCATTTCTTTCCCCATCTTTAAGCCATATTTCGTTTTCTCTGTTGCTGTGTGAAAGACAAAGTCACTGGGGGATGATAATGACAAACTGAGAGGCTCTACAAAAGGTGCCCATAGTGCTGTCTCTATGCTATAAACAGTGAGCTGAAAATTTTACACATTTTTTCTTTTCCAGGGAAAATTCTCATAACATGCAACTAGAATTTACTTTTCCAAAAACACCCACTGTCCTTGAAAATATTTGTTACAAAATTAAAATCAGTTAAATCAGCCTTTTTTTGTGTAAAAATAGAGTATCATCAGATAGTGTTTTATCAGGTTTGGTACAAAAAGCTCCATTCAAATACAAGTATGAAAGCAAAAGAAGCAGATTCCCTAATGTCTTCTGGTACCTGGCAGTATAAACTATTCCTTCTGATAATAGTGGTTAAAACACTTCCAAAATGAAGTATGAAAAATATTTTCAAAATGAAGTATGATTTTTATGTTAACAGTGTCCCTTTAATTAATTAAGCATAACATATTACCCCTGGCTGGATACTGCTGGCTACATCTGAGAGAGCAAATGAATTCCTACCGTCTGAGCTGCATTCATTCTATTTACATAGCCTTAAAGCTTCGAGACCATCCTTTTTTTTTCAGTACACAGAATTCAATATCTACCACCCAAGCGCTAATCTAAAGGGTGCTTCACAGATTAGTATTTCTCTTTTGAGTTTCACGCAGTTCTAAAATCTCACAGTTATTACAGACATAAAGGAGATTTTCCTGCCTGTTCTAACTTACTTTCCAATGCGATCTCTTCGCAAGTGTTAGGGAGTATTGTGGAGGTAGTCAATAGGGATGCACCCGAGAGTGTTGAGGGAATTGGCGGATGTCATAGCCAAGCTGCTCGCCATCATCTTTGAAAGGTCCTGGAGAATGGGGGAAGTGCCGGAGGACTGGAAGAAAGCCAAGGTAACTCCGGTCTTCAAAAAAGGCAAGAAGGAGGACCCGAGCAAATACAGGCCGGTGAGCCTCACCTCCATCCCCGGAAAAGTGATAGAGCAGCTCGTCCTGGCTGCTGTCTCCAGACACATGGAGGAGATGAAAGTGCTCAGGAGTAGCCAGCATGGATTCACCAAGGGGAAATCCTGCTTGACTAACCTGATCGCCTTCTGTGAAGTAGTGAGTAACTGGATAGATGAGGGCAGAACGGTGGATGTGGTCTATCTGAACTTCAGCAAGGCATTTGACACTGTCCCTCACAGCATCCTCCTGGGCAAGCTCCAAAGATGTGGGATAGATGAGTGGACAGAGAGGTGGATTAGGAATTGGCTCAGTGGCAGGGTGCAGAGAGTGGTTGTCAACGGCACGGAGTCCAACTGGAGGCCTGTACTTAGCGGTGTCCCCCAGGGGTCAGTCCTTGGTCCTGTCCTGTTCAACTTATTCATTAACGACCTGGATGAAGGCATGGAGTGCTCCCTCAGCAAGTTTGCTGATGATACCAA
>JAUBOD010000408.1:1196799-1211486 GCA_032353885.1 Nothura maculosa | reverse complement strand
ACAAGTTGACCATGAGACAGCAGTGTGCCCTGGTGGCCAAGAAGGCCGATGGGATCCTGGGGTGCATTAAGAAGAGCATCTCCAGCAGGTCAAGAGAGGTGATCGTCCCCCTCTACTCAGCCTTTGTGAGGCCACACTTGGAGTACTGTATCCAGTTCTGGGCTCCTCAGTACAAGGGGGATATGGAGCTGCTGGAGAGGGTCTAGCGTAGGACCATCAGGATGATCAGGGGCCTGGAACATCTGTCCTGTGAGCAAAGGCTGCGAGAGCTGGGCCTGTTCAGCCTGGAGAAGAGAAGGCTAAGGGAGGACCTGATCACTGTGTATAAATATCTGAAGGGAGGCAGTGAGGAGGATGCGATTGGCCCCTTTTCAGTGATAGACAGTGATAGGACGAGAGGAAATGGCTACAAACTGAAGCATAGGAAGTTCCACAGGAACTTGAGGAAGCATTTCTTGACAGTGAGGGTGACAGAGCCCTGGAACAGGCTGCCCCGAGAGGTTGTAGAGTCTTCTTCTTTGAAGATCTTTAAAATCTGCTTGAATGCAGCCCTGAGCCACGTGCTCTAGGTGACCCTGTGTGTGCAGGGGGGTTGGACTAGATGACCTCTGAGGTCCCTTCCAACCTTAAGCATTCTATGATTCTATGATTCTATGAATAACTGTTACCTTTACCATAGATACAGGATACCTGTCCCTGGTAAGGGACAAGAAGCTACAATTTATTATTTTCATTATTATTTCTATGAGTCAGCAAACCCCAAACCAAAATATCTTTGTAATGGGCACTTTTGCCAGAAAGTAGAATTTGACCAGACAGCTTTTAAGCCTTTTAAAACTAACCTACACAGAGTTAGTGGCACACTAGTGTTATTCTTTTAGCATAAATTTCTTTTTCCCTCAGATTTTTTGGCTTTACACTGAGATAAACTGTCTTGCGATAAAGCACAGCTTCCTTTTAGGGTTTGTCTGTTTATTCAATACAGGTGATGATGTATTAGGTTCATATATCTCTTGCCAGTTTAGATGTCAAAGCATCAGATGATTAAATCTGTATAGACAAAATAAGTAGCCCCTTCTTTCTTTAAGTGATTGAAGAAGAGCTTTTGCATAAATGAAGTTTTAGTGGTCAAAGCTAGTGGTCTCTCCTCAAGCTGCAATAAATCAGTGATTCCTGTAGTTTATCCACTTCTGTTTGTTTTTCAGACAAGTTAAGAAATCTCTGCCCTATTTGATCTGCCCTCCAAGAACAAAGCAAATATGTTCATTTTAACTACCAACACTTAGATCAAATGCAATTTCTGTTCCAATAAAGACATCCTCCTAACTAACAAATGCTGTGACTTTTTTGAATGATTCACAAAATGAATGTTCAGTGCGGGAGTTTTCTAGAATTATAGTAGCCTTATTTTTTCTAGTCTACCACAGAAAATTTGGTGCTCTGGCTTTTTTTTTTTCTTTTTAAAATGCAAACTTCTGTTTATAGTCAACTGTCATTATCAAACCTTTATTAACTCAGGGCAATTTACTATGCTTTACTTTTTTTATTTCTTTTTTTTTTGATAGAATCATAGAATCCTTAAGCTTGGAAGGGATCTTTAAAGATCATCTAGTCCAACTCCATTCCTCTGACAATAACAAGAACAGCTGGTTCTTGCTTTCCATAATTTCTGTGACTGAAGAAAATATAGCAGACTCTGAAAATGAAAATCACACATTTCCTGCAGATTCATATGACACTCTCAAGAGAAGCTTTAATTTTGCCAGAGTAGATTTTGGCAGAAGAAGAAATGGGAGTGACTGGTTAAGTAAAGAGTCTGACACCAAGGAAAAGTATACACTTATCTCACCAGATCTCACTTCAAAACCCTCTGAGATCCAGTCCCACATGCTCTAGGTGACCCCGCATGTGCAGGGTGGGGTTAGACGAGATGATCTCTAAAGGTCCCTTCCAACCTTAAGGATTCTATGATTCTATTATTCTAAGGTATCCTCTGTCATGAGGTGTTGAGAAAATGGGAGATGCCACTGATGCTTCAATATTTAGTCTGCAATCACTTCCCAAAGGCAGGGAAGTGCCCAAGAGGTACCTAAGTATTTGGACATTGCTAGCAATTTTCAGTTTAGGAAGTTATGATTCTTGATTTGCAGTGACTTTGTATGAAACTTTTTACAAACTGATCATAAAAAAGAAAGTTTCTCCGAGAAGAAGAAATGAACAAATTTGAAATGTTCAGTGTTTTTAATTGCTCAATTGTTTGCATCACATTTTATCTTTTGACTAGTTGCTAGCAAACTAGAGGTGGTTTAAAAGTTTCTGTCCAATTCACATTAAGTCATCCAATTTTAATGGTGAACTCAAATATAACTTGGAAATTACAAAAAATAAAAAATAAAAATAAAATAAAAAAATAAAAGAAGAAATAGAGAAATGCATTTTCAATTAAACATTAGAATTGTTTGCTTTGTTAAAAGCACAGTTTTCTCTGGCTGGATTCAACTATAACTCTCTTTTCAGCAGACTCGTGGTCTTTTAGTTCTTATACCTTCCACAGCCTTTGGTTCCAGTGGTGCACTGCACCATCTCAGCTCTGCCTGAGCACACCAGCAATGCAGGAGACCTGTCCAGCAGGTTTGCTGAGAAGGGCAGTAAGTATTTAAGCAATTAAATTATCATGATCTCTAACAGAATTTTGGTAAATGTTTTTAATTATTTTGACTTTTTAAACAAAATCCACTATCTTTGTTCACTATAATCATTCGCATATTCTCATCTTAATATGTCACAGGTCTTTTTTTTTTCTATACCATATTGACCCCCATGACCATTTAATCTCTATTTTTGCCACAAAGTCCTTTCACAAAAATACCTTTGCTGAAATTCTAAACCTGAGCTTCTGTTTCTAGCAAGACCTTTGTTCTATTAATCATTCCTAAAGAGAGCCTTTCTCCAGGCTCCTGCAATCAAAGGTGTAGATTGCAATAGCAATGGAATAGACAAAAAAGACAGATCCTTTGTTAATGTCTTTTTATATTTTCTTTATTGAGAGAGATAGGAATTATTTTATATTATTTGATTTTCTGTAGTGTCAAAAGACTTTCCAAACTCCATTTTGTATGACTTTTCCAGTGCTGAGCTTGGGGTTGGAGTTGCTGGTTTGAGTATTTTAAAGATGGTTTCTCATTCCTATCTCTGCATAATGGGGTCATTTTATGTCTATATCTGCTTCTTTTTTTCCTTTTTTTTTTCTATCTTTTTATTAATGGCCTGATCATTATTAGGGTTAGGATCTTCCTCCTGAAAGCCTGTTCATATTTTCCCCAGAAAGCTTAGGGCTGGTGTTTAGGCCATCAGCCATGTTGCACTAAATCCCTTGTGTCATTCATAAGTCATGACACCTGTTATTCTGGGCCAGTCTTAAAATAATCTGGAAACAGAGGAAAAAAAATTCTTTTTTAAAAAAATCCCAGTGTGGCTGCGGGAGAGATAGAGAAGTAAGAGAAATTCACAAGTTGTAGCAACTGTAAAAATCTTAATACTTTCTGTATGAAAGAAGTGATATATTGCTGTATAATACTGTCCTATTTCTTCATTTAAACTCTCTTATGCTAGAATAAACATGGCTATTGTTATGAGGTGTTCCTGCAGACATAAGCTCAGCAATAAAGATTTCAGTTTGGGGAGAAAGTCTATATTTGTGATGCTGTGCATGGGACTGCACAGAAGACAAGTAAAATTAGTCAAAAAAGCTCATGCTGACTTCACTGTCATCCTTTTTCCAAAAGCAGAATTAAGAAAGTGGATGCTTTACTCTATTTCCTATAATATTAATTATTTTTATATTATTAGTGCTTTTTTATGATCTGACTGTCCTATAGCCTCCAGAGCAATCTTTCTTTATACTCTAACTTCACTGCTCAAGATCCAGAAGCACTTATAGCAATGAAGAATATAGATTAACAAATGATACCATTTTAATGCCTTTTTTTATTTTAATGCAAATTATAGAGTATTTTTCAGGTTCAAATCTCCTTGACAAATGCAATTGATGTGAAAAATGACAGTCTAGCTTTAGTATCCCTAATATTTCCAATTAAAAAGCTGGCTCATAGACAATACTGGTGCATTTACAGTAAGACCAATCAGGAGTAATTTGATTGGTACTGATTTACCTAGTTTAAGTTTATAGCGGTATAAGTGAGAGCAAATATTTGCCTGGATCCTTTTTGTACTTTGATTTATGGAAGCAATGTTATACACTTATCTGCCTTTGTAAGTCATTTTACTGATAGGGTATTGCAGCAGTATGACTTTCCTAATAGTGCCATAAATGTTCTTAAAATTATATTGATGAGTATTTCTAAAATAAAGAGGGAAGAGTGCAGCATATTGAAATCAGTGATGCTTTAGGTTAAGCTACAAGTGCATCATCAATGACCACACCAAGGGAGGTGTTGCATGGTGTGGTAGGTGTCTCAGCTTTCCGTCTGCAGCTCTGCAACCTGCTCAGAAGTCACAGCTCTGGACCCTTTCACTTCACTGCTTTGAAGTTTCAATGATAATATTTTTCCCTGGTCCTCATTCTGTCTTTCTTTTGCTGACAGTCTCTCAGCCCTGCAGCTGCACGCACTGATATTGCTGTTACAGGAAGCATTTGCCTCCAGCATGAGAATCATTCCTATTTTAGCTCTTTTTTCCTACCCTTTAGTTTTAGCTTTTGGGTTATATTAGGGGACTCAAGGGCATGCAAGCACAAAGCTTAGCAGTCCACGCCACTGAAAAAGTGTGCTCTAGCATCATAAACAGGAATAAGGGGTTGGAGTGATCCTGATGAAAACTATATTGACACTACTGGAAAAGTGTTATGCTCCCATAGGATGAGAGCCCAGGAGAGGATGCTCAGCTGTGGACCCCATTTCTTCTCTTCACCCTTTTCTTTCCCTTAACCATACTTTCGATATTTTAATTTTTCCCTAGAAATGTATTTCATCATTAGAGTTGATGTATGAAATCAGCTATGGACCCTGCTAATATGTCATTGTGCACATGATCAAGTTCCAAAATCATCTGTGCAGCAGAGGCACTGTAAAGCCAAAAGACTGATGACAATAGCTTTCTCTTGTATACCTGCACTAACAAAGGAAAAGTTCTTAAACTGTTTTCTGGCTTTGAGGCCAACTGTCATGAATAACCAGTGTTCACATAGCCTTTTCCTCTCAAACAGTGTAGCTTCATCTGAACCTCTTGCAGAGCATAGACTTGGCCCAAGCTCACAGCGATTCAGACATCCTCAATGGCAGCAAGCAGTGTTTCAGCTCACCCTAAACATCTAGGTCACATTTCAACTGTACAAATAGGCACTCAGTGCCAGCACAGCTGGCCTATAGAATCTGAGACACACAAGTAGGGATATCACAAGGGACCTATGTGAGACAACATCTCATGTATTGGGAGGTTAGAAACTAGCACTGTGATTCAATTACCAGCATAGACATCTGCTGTTACATACGTTTTGCTATAGGGAATCCAAAAGTTCCCCAGAGATCTGATAGGTATCATAAAGAACCTACAAGAGACTTAACCCTTCAAGGGCAACAGAAAAGCTAAAATTACACTAGGCTCTTTTTCCTTTTGGGTTACTAAACCATTGAATGAATTGCAAAACTATTAAATTGGAGTGCCAAAATCTTGTTTTGTATTTTGCCTTTGGGCATCATTATGATGACTAACTGGAAAAGCTTTTAAATATAATGAATGTTTTCTCACTTTTTGCATGACAAGGTGCTATTCTGTAGAAGCAATACTGATATAAATGACCTCTACATTTAACCAAGACAAAAGAGAGGAGCTGTACATTAATTAGAAAACTGAAGGATAGGGATTGATAGGTTTCCTTACACTGAATATCCCTTACTGTTTCGTTCATACTGTTGATAAACTACTATGTGCCCCACACTGCATGGATAAAGGTTTAGCAATCTAAAGAGAAAAGGCATGATAAATTTTTTAAAAGTCTTCATTTTCCTTATAGTTCTTTATATTTTGCTATATCAAACTTTTCAACTAAATTAAATAATCTGCCTCATGTTAAAACTAATTTCTAGAGATATTATTGCATATACTAAAAACCAAACATAAACATTTAGACTATATAGCTGATATTGGATCAATAGTATCATAATTACATTTTTCCCAAATGCTCAGATAACTTAGTGCTAGGAATAAACTATATACATATAGATTTTGCTTTCACTATGCTTTTTATTTACCAATAGGGACATTAGCGCATCTTTATTGTGTTCTCATATTCAAAGTTGTTGAAAGAGATTGAAAGATGAAGGAAGAAGTGATCGTAAGAAACGAGAAGGATTATAAAAGACTTAGAAATAAGCTTCTGTTTCATTGAAACAGAAACCTGTATGATTTGGCCTTAAGGAAGTTTTAAATCCTTATCTTAAGGATTCTTGTCACTCTAAAATGAACTATCTTGCAATGATTCAATACTGTGCTCAACATTTCTGAGCTTGAGTGCTCTGCATTCATTGTCTGTGTCATTTAAGGTTGAAAGATAATAGCCAGCTATTGAGAGACCAGCATCCTCTTAGAGTTGTCCTAGTGAAAGTTTCCTGAACTCCGAGACTTGAGAAAAACAGAAAATGAAGCAGCAGAGGGGAGTGGGAAATGGAGAAGCTGAAACTATGAAGAGTTAGAAACAATGGATTTGAAACAGAGAAAACAGAAGTTGGAAGAAATCACTGGTGATGACATAATGGAAGATATGCAGCTTCTGAAAACCAGTGGTCACTCTAACAAAGCACATGGACTAATTTAATGCTAAAAAGACAACATGTTGTCTTTTTGACACGACAACTATATTGTTAGCTTTTCGGAAAATGTTCCTAAATGTGCTTGGTGCATCTCCACAGCTCTGCTCAGAATTATGATATTCCACAGTTCTGCCTCAGCTCCCTATTCTCAAATCAGAGTCACACAAGTAGATTAGTTTTGTTCCCATTTCCATTTCATTTCCCTTGGCACCCTTTGGTGAACTCCAGTGATTATGAGGATAAGGGATTATTTACACGCTCTAGATCCAGACAGAGATCAGGCTTTGCAAATGTTTATTTTATGGTCTGCAAATTCATTGCCTTTTGTGACTTGCATTAACCCAAGTACTTGATTAGCAGTCATGTTATTAACCTATTATATAACCTATTATATAGATAATATCAGCTTGAGTAGTACCTAAAAGCTTCAGGCTCATTTAGCATGCTATTTTTTTTTCTAGCAATATGCTAAAGGTGTTTACAGGATTCTAAAATTCTCGGTAGATTAATCAGTCTAGAAATACAGGCTGCTTCCACTAGAAGTTTTATTATTGCTCACTGAAGTTAAGGGAAAATGTATCCATTTATCATTTATTTACATTTTTCAAGAATGTCAGTTTTCTACTAAAAACTTAATTGGCTAGGAAGCTACTTTTAATTAGGTAGAAAACAGAAAGCAGGTAAGTAGGTAAATAGACTTATCAAAGATACACTGACTATGGTGAATGTATGAAGTCTCATTGTATTACCTACAATGCACAGTAGAAGGAGAACTTTTGACTGGATAGGAATATGATCATGTTTAAGCATTTATAAAGGTTAGTTATAACAGATGGGAAAATTACCTGAGAAATCATATTATTATAATCCACAATCCTTTGAGGAAAGTAGAATTTTCAGTCTGATTCAGAGTATTCTCTCATATTCATGAGCTGTACTGGAAAAAAGCAATTAAGTTTATGAACCATCTATAACCTGGTCTTAATCATAAATATTATCAGCTGGCCATTTTGGCAGGTATGGGAAATATAAGAGCAGTCAAAATTTAAATGGGATAAAATATTGGCTTTCTAAATTTTTATCTCTATTTTCTCTGAATCTTTTATTATTTGATTTTTTATAATAACTTTATGTTGCTTTAAAAAATATAGTGGGAACTATAGAGAGCTCTTGAAAATGTCATCTATGTTTTGAAAAGGGAAAACTTTACATTTTCATTTTCAAAATTTCAGGTTTAAAATGAACATAGTCTGCTATGTCAGGCAGAAAAAGTTAAAAGCTGAAAAAAAGAAATAATCTTAAATACTATCAAGTTCTAGTTTGCATTTGAATCTTTGCCATAGGCTTTCATTTCATATTTAATACCATTTCCTGAGTCTAATTGCTCCAGAGAAGTAGTTATGAAAGCTAGGGAAAGATCCTAAAATAGCTAAAAAAATGAAAAGTTCTGCTTGTGCATATCTGTAGTGGTTACATAAATCCCTCTACGTGAAGTCCATTAACTGTGAACTCCTGAAGAAACCTGACCTTCCAGGTCCAGAAGATTCTCAGAGATGGCCAGCAAGTTCTGTAAATGAGAATTCCCCTCTCAAGACCCAGTTGTACCTTGCATTTTCTCCCCAGTTCTTTCCATGCACATGCACGAACTAAACTCATTCTCCTGGATGCAGATGGCCTGATTTGAATTTCTTCTTTTTTTCACGAAATTCTAACCCATCTCTGAAGGCTACATACCAGTATGGTCCACCATGGGGTTGCTGCTGCAGAAAAAAATATTAATAGCTCATTTTGCTACCAAATTATTGGGGACCTCAACACTTCTACAGAGCTCATTTGAGGTAGTATATCCCTATAGTTTCAATGAAAAGTCGAAATCCTGATTTCTATTGCTACCACGCATTTCGATATGCTACAACTACTCTGTTACGTTTGAGAAAATGGTGACTCATTTCTCCATAAAATGGATTAGGGCAAGAATTTCTTGTCATCAAGGTGGGTTATATGGCTAGTTAACTTATATTTGTAATGTCTTTTTATGGTTCTTAAATGAAAAGCCTTAACACTGATGTTGTAATGAGTTCACTCTGCTCCTATCAACTGCAAATGAAGCAAAGACTCTTTTAATACTCAAGCATATTTCTACTCTTAATTACGGGCTAGATTATTATCACTCTCAGCTCAGCTTGAAGGTGTTCTCTTCCTTGTAATATCCATTTCTCAGGTTTATGCTGTTAGTTTCAGCTAATTTATTTTTGTAATTGCAAAGGAAGTAAGTTTGAAGAGTCATCGCTGTGCTTCATCTTTCCCATCAGGACAGAATAGCTTGTGGTCATTTGAATGTGTTAAGTATCCCAGGGTGTAGTCACAAAACCACTGTAAAATGTACTGAACTGAAAATGTGCAGGCTGCTAGTAAGCCTGCACAGTTAGCCTCAGCTCATAGACTTGAATCTGTGGCTGTGTATAATGCCACAGTTCTCTGGAATAGGGCATAAACCTGTTTTTGACTCAGTACTCACAGCATTCTATTGTTTTGACATTATTTGGGAGCTAATTACAGGTCCCACAAGCTCTTTTGGCTTGACAATATTTCAGTGAAGACTATCCAAGCATTATGTATGTGACTTGTTGCAAGGAAGATTATCAAAAAGTCAGAGCTAGTCAGGAGAGTTCTTGGTTAATAAATAACTTAATGAAAAACAAATTAGTTGTTAACAGTACATTGAGCTGAAATTTTGCTGATGGCAAATTTTGAAATTAATTTAAAAAAAAAAACTTATGATACATTTTAAACTTCAAAAATACCAAAATTAGACAGAAAAAATGAAGGCTATAGCTCTCTGGCTCATCCACCTAACCATGTAGACCACTCTTATTAGTAAAACATCTAAACACTTCTGGAAAGAAAGGGGAGGGAGGAAGGAAGGGAAGGAATGGAAGGAAGGGAAGGGAAGGGAAGGGAAGGGAAGGAGGGAAGGAGGGAAGGAGGGAAAGAGGGAAGGAGGGAAAGAAGGAAGGGAGGGAGGGAGGGAGGGAGGGAGGGGAGGGAAGAAGGAAGGGAGGGAGGGGAGGGAAGAAGGAAGGGAGGTAGAGAAAATTAAAAAATGACATTGTGCTTATAATGAGTAAATAATTGAATTATCCATATTTGAATCCACATATATCCATAATTGCATTAGCTCTTACTATGGCTGTTTCAACAATTACATCAGGAAGAGGCTGCAGCTTGTGTTTTGACTGCCCGGTGTCTGCTGAGAAGACAGACACAACGCAGCTGCATATGATTCCAGCATACCAAGAAGGAGATAGCTAATTACACCACATGTTCAGTATATGGCATGACTAGGTAGAGACACAATTGGACTAGAGCTGCCAGGATCAGATTTGCAGCACACTGTTTTCTATCGTTGACCAAAATCTAACTAAAACCCATCAGAGTGTATCACAAGACAGTAGCTATTAATCTGAGCATCATCCTCTGTCTTGCTGACCTAGACTGTAATATAGAACTCTCATGGACAAACTTTTCCTCCCCAGCAAGCAACAAGTTTGGTTTCCCACTGGTTTTCTCCAAGATGAAGCTCCCTTGCCAACTAAAGTATTTTTTTACTAGCATTGCTGTTTGTGGGCTGAATGGAGAAGAACCCACTTTGTATTAATGTTTGCTTTCCCAAACAGAATATTCACAGGTGAATGATAGTTCAGTACAGGAAAAAAGTGTTTCACATTTTTTTTCCTTAGGGTACTGTCCCCTTTTATTGGGTGAAGATTTAGCACATATACATTCCTCACAAAGACAGGCATCAGTGCCAGAGCTCTTTCTTGATACTTTTCTTGATACCTATGATACTTTCCAAGTCAGTAATATAACGTACATGTATTTTGCTTCAAGAAAATGAATGCATTCCTACTAAATCCAGTGAGAAAAAGGGGTATATTTTTATCATAGCAATTCCACCCTTAACCTCTAAAATATCATGAGTCAAGTCCCCAAAAGTCATGAGGTTGTGTTTAAATCATAATAATAAGTTTAATAAATTTAATAATTTTCAGGTTCTTTTTCTTTAATCTTTATACTTTAAGCATTGAGAAATACCTGGTATACATTTCCATACTTTTCTTTGCAAACCTGGGAGAAAGAAACTTATGCTTTTGAAGGAAAAACTTTCCAATACTTATGTATGCCTTTCAGTCTGAAAGTCATGTTTGAATAAATGCATCATTATTTATTTTGACCTTCATACAAGGTCATGATCATGGCAAGGAGGTTGTCATATCTTTACAGCCAAAGAAATATGGCACATAATAACCAAGTCAGGGTTTTGTAATGAAAATCCTTTTCAGCAGGACATGCAATTCCTTTGCATTCTTTTGGAAATGCCAAATAGAAGTGAGTTCATTTCACCTAATCCATATTTGTGGTTTGGGAGCTGTAATGGAAGAGATTCATATCACCTAATTCTATCTGTCTTGTAGGTGTCTAGTCTAAATGAGCTGCTAAGGCTCCTCTTATAGTTAATGGAGAGTGACAGGAACCTCCAGAATGCAATTCATTCCACCTGTCATACACACCTGTCTCAGGGAAGAATGAGTGTTTTTGCAATCTCCATTGATTTTATATGGAGCTTGAGGCAACTTCTTTTCACCCTTAGTTTTTAGACAGCTAAAGTTATGTGTGAGGAATCCCACCATAAAGTCCCTTTCCAAGCCCTCCTTTAAGGTGATATAGGGTACCAGTCTGAATCTGAACCAAACCCAGTAGATCAAATACCAGCTTGGTATTTGATAGTTAAAACAAGTGTATACATTTTTGTTTCTATGCGTTTGACAGCTTTTGAAACAACTTAGTTTGTAATACATTTGCTTAAATGAAAATCTGATTAATTCCACTGTACTGACTTATTAGAACTAATAGATTTTGTTACATGTGTTGCAATTTAAGCACTGTTAATTATTCAGAGCTGACTGAATATCACAAAACATTTGTCATGAATATTTGCACACATTTAAAACAAAATTGTCCTTGGCAGTGTTTGCAACAGTTAAATATTTGATTTTCATGTATATTTGGGTGAGTCAATTTTCTTTACATGAATATCAGCAGAAAGAGAATCTCACATGAAAATATACAGAAATATTTATTTAAGTAAACAGTTTCACCTGCGCTATATTTGCCAGTATCTTTGTGAATCTCCATAAGAGAATGGCTATACGGCAGGCTAAGTAATATGAAAAATATTAATAAAAACTTCTATAAATGTCACTGGAAAGAACATTGAGAACAGAGTGCTTGTGTAGCACCACATCTAGTTGAAAAATATCACGAGCATCATTTGGTAATATCTCAAGCAAAGACATTCTAGAGAGCTCACATTCAGAGAAACAACCCTGGACATTTCAGTGTGACCTGATACTAGAACCATATGCTGTGTGTCTAGCACTGCAATTTCCTCTGCTGTGCTTTTCTCATTTCCTGGAGTGGGGCTTGCAGTACCCCCAGCTGGCAAAAATGGAGAAGAGAAAAAAATGAACTTGTCACAGAGTGACAGCTGCTAAGGTTAGTTTTCTTATGTAGCCCAAAACCTAAGATTCATTTCACTTAATGCTGAATTTCCATAGCACAGAAATTTGCACTTATCTCAGCCCATCTAGATTCATTTGAAAGTGAATAGATAAGAAAAGATTTTGTATTCAAACCTTTTTTCATCTGCATAAACAAAGAACTCTGCTCATGGTCAGAGTTGCTCTGACCACGATTGCAGTTTTTTTTCTCATCCAAACTATTTAGATATGATTTCAGTCAACTTGCTGTCTTCTAGAATGAGACCCAGAATCCTTCTTGAGATAGCAAGCTTCAGAGACATTATACATAGGCATGCATGAGAGTGTGTTGGATGCAACTTCCTGAGCCTCGCAGCATGAGCACCACACCCTCAAACCAGCTTTCAAAGTGCACAACACACATCATTGGCCTCATGATAGAAGAACATCATTCCCTGTAACACACATATCATGTCACTTTGGTCATTTTGAACTGAAAATGTATCACTTAGAAATAATGACAACATTTGTGGACCAAGTGGGAACAGGTTGTTTCCTCTAGAGTAGACAAGCCCTGGGCAATGTGGTATCATACAGCCTGCTGATAAAGCATCCTGGATTTGGTAACCTGGTGGACCTACAGCTCCCCACTGCTGATAGATAGATTCTACTCATCTGAATTATTAATATCTAAATGTAGGTGAGATTATTTCTCCTTGTCTTTGATGATGTTTCTCAATTTATGGCATTTCATGAGGGAAAGAACCATTAAGAAAGAATATCAGGCCAGTAGGATGATCCAGCAGCTGTTGAGTGAGGAATTTGCTGGCACTTTCTCAGAACTAAAGAGTGGTAGTGCATGAATCCGATGCCTGCTGCTCTTTGAGCTACTGCCTGGACCAATAAACCTCCTGTTATAATGAGCCTGCTGTGATTGTTTTGTTGGTATTTTTAATTTAAACAATAGCTAATTAAATATGAAAGCAATTAGTATTTCTGTTCAAACAGCTGTCATGTAGTGTCTGGTGCTGCAGTTATAATTCCTTAGCAGTTTGCAAATGGTTTAGAAGCAATGGCTTTTGGGGAGGGAAAGGAAAAATGGAATAGTTTTTTCTATGTGTTCTGAAAGCTACTGGCAGGTGCATTTGCTTTTGCTGCTTCAATTTGCAAGCATGTTAGATGCTTAGAAACATAAATATCGTTTGGACTCTGGTGCAACATTGCACATTAGTATAATATACAGCAGAGATGAAAATACAATTGCTGATGTTGTCTTTCAGTTCTAATTGTAAAAGAGTTCCTTATACAAGGTCTCAAAATGTCAGTATGGAAGGAAAATCTCATATTCTTCCTCCATCCTTGAGTTCTTCATAGAAGTCAGACTGATGAGAGCAGGTAAATGACACTGAGGGCAGTGAGGAAACAAGGAAATTTGAAGCCAGCTGGGATTCCTGCTCTGCTCTTGGCAACAGATTTCAGTTCACACATTATAAAAATAAGTTTCTCTAGTTTTTCTGCATTTTCTACCCCTCCTCATAGGACAGTGAAGCCAGAAGGATTTTCCACTGGTTGGAGCTTATTGGATTGGCCTGATATTCAGAGACCTGGGGACAGTCATTGAGTGGAGCTCCCTGTCTGCATACTGGAAGTGCTCGTTTACATATGCTTCTTTACATAGTCTTCAAAATTCTGCTATATTTTCTTGAAGGCCAAGGATTGTAGGGAAATTGCAGTGATGTACATGCAATAGCACTAATGGAGCTGGAAACAGCCTGACTTTGCCATTTCTTCCCCATATTCCTACATAGTAATGTGCACTCCCAGCAAATTTCTGAAGTCCTAAGTTATATGGCATCTACATTTCTTTCCTTATTAATGTCCATATCCTGCCTCTCTGGAGTCATAGATTTGTCACTCCTCTTGGTTTAGCTCAGCTCACATGGTTATTTTGTAATTTGTAATTATCATATATTCTCCACAGACTTACAGTCTTTCATCCCCAGTCTCCAAATTCCTACTGGTACTACAAAGATCTCCAGGCTGAACCTTGCTGAACTACTAACTTACTGCTGTTGTTAAACAGAACTGTCATCTACAGTTCTCCATTCTCATGGAAAATTTTTCTCACTACGAGTTCCATTCTTATATAACAAGATAGGGAGAAAAAGCATTTAAAGTAGATCTCTAGTTGATATAAAATAGCACAATTTCCTACAAATTAAAAGCTTGACTGGAAAGAGTCTAGTGCAGGGCTACCAGGATGATCAGGGGCCTGGAACATCTGCCCTATGAGCAAAGGCTGAGAGAGCTGGGCCTGTTC
>JAUBOD010000408.1:1147552-1163223 GCA_032353885.1 Nothura maculosa | reverse complement strand
CCCCCTCTGGGAGAGATGAACCCCATTAGGTGCCATCATGCCCAGTGCCCCATAAGGCTTCCTGTTTTCAAAGAAGCTTTTCTTCAGCTTTTCTTCATAACACTGAGTTTTATTTTAAAAACAACATACTTGAGCTCATTGCTACTGTAATGACAAAAAAGGTCATAAAATTCTTTCCACAATCAAGTCTGCACTTTTGTAGAGTGTAGCTAATATGAGTTCTTTGGAATTAAGTGGCTTTGGTTCACAGCTCAATGTACAATGGAGCAAAAAGCCTTTATCCCTTAGGAATGTACAAATTAAAAAATGATATATCACATATAGCATTGGTTAGCTTAAACATAACCAGACATGTTAATACATTAACCATACTCCCCAGAGACTCACATAATACTTCAGACAGCATTCTGCAGCTCTGATAAGAAGAACATTTCCTAATGACCAAGAATAACACTTAACTTCTTTAATTATATCCCCTTTTTAAGTATATGGCTTTTTGGAACTTAATCATGTGCAGGAGAGTTCTGAGTATAGATACACTCCATAATAAAGATCTATTAAAAATAATAATTCATGTACTAAGGTTACTTGGTACTGTTAGTATTACTAGATTTCCATTGTAATCTCAACATCAGGTCAAAGAAATCTAAGGACATTACAGTAAATCAAACTACAAACTTAAGGAAAACTGGTTTGCTTTCACCCTTGTAACAGTAAAATCAAATAATTTCCCAGACCAACAGTGATGCTGAAGACCTTTGTAGTATTCAGTTTTATATTTGTTTCAAGTCCTGGATTTCACTTTTCACAGCATGCTTTCAATTTCCATCACATAAATCATAGAAATTGAGAATAGGTAATCTACACAAGCAATTCCTTATGACATTTCCGACATATAGTCTTCATTATGCTTCTTCATTTTAAATGAAAATTAACTACACTTGGAGCCATGCAATGATATTGATACATTATGCATATAAAAACATGGCTAATCTTTCAAATACATACATCTATTTGGGATAGCACTAGCTATCTGCAAAAAGACAGGATGGTGACATTAACAAAAAAATAGGTCTTTTTTTTTGTTTTATTTTTCTGTATGGGCCAGGGAAAGTAGCTGAGTGGATAATGATGTTATGACTTTCCAAATATGTAAAATATGCATGCTCTTTCATTCTTCTTTATTTTGTAGAAAAGATTTCATTTGTTTTTCATTTAAAACTAGTATAGTCAAAATATAAATGCTTTGTTTAAAAATCTTCAAAGAGTTTAGCCTGAAAGAATGAGAGAGATTTTAAGGGAAAACATCCTACATCTGAATGACAAATTATTATTACTACTGTCAACATTAGGAGGCTCGGTCATTTTACAGTCCTTTAGAATGACATTACAAAGACACAAAGAAACAATCACTTCTGTGTTTCACTGAGAACTCAGTTCCAGACATTTTGCTATCTGGAATGTTGACATTACTTACTCTTTTTTATATATTTATTTAATACTCAGTTCTCCCCCTTCCCTTTGCTTCTCTATTTTTATTTTTGTTTAACTCACTCTCTCTTGTTTTGACTAACCCTCCATAGGGCATTCTCATAGAAATAACACATTGCTTTGAAAAGTTTCTGATTTGAAGAATTATCATTTTATAAGAAAAACTTTGACTAGTTCTACTTTTGAAGACCATTACTCTTGCAAATGTGGCTTTGATCCTGAAAAAAAAAAATCCTCCATTTTTATGGATTTTTCAGCAAGATGAAAAACTAGACATATGAAAGTCTAGGAAAAGACTTACCTACAGAATAGATATCTTCTTCTAAGCTACTTGCGTAGACTTTCTTAAAGGTGACTTCTCTAAAGATTTAGAGTGAGATTCATCTAAATAAAGAAAATATTACAAGATCTCTTTTTTTTTCCCTGAAAATTCTTATTTGTCTTCAGTGACTATAAAGAGATTGTAAATAACTAGGTTAGGTGGGTACATCTATTCTGTAGATAACTGAAGGTCAGTGAAATGAATCCTATCTGAGAAGTTAAAGTTTGTTGGAACAGACCCATGCAAATTCTCTGACACTTTTTATGACATGTGGAGTCTCAGAATGTAATTTAAGGTAGCATAACTGAAGACTGCAAGACAGATAATAAAAGTATACCTGTGTGAATGCATATATTATAGGCTTATATATATATATTTACTTACGTTTTTCATAAATTCCCTAGTACATTCACATATAGTCTGACTACATATGCAGAATGAATTTGGCATAATCTTTATTATGCCCCTGTAACAATTAGCAGTGGGTTTTAGTGCTGCAAATAAGCATTCAAGGCTAATAACACAAGTGTGTTAAATGAAATGTCAAATGACTTCCAAAAAGCTCTTAAAATTAATAAATATGTATGAGACAAATCAGTCTGGTTGTCAAGTACTCTAGGAGGAGATACAAAAGATTTATTTTTTCCAGCTGTATTCTCTTGCCCCTAAAGTCAAGCAAAATTTGTGGGTTAGATAACAGCTCTTCAGTACAGTGCCCAGGAGAGGGGCACTTGCATCCAAAAGAGGTTAAAGGCACACATGCCACCTAACGTAGTATTTGCTGGATTAATATTTGCTCAGCTATGCCACTTATGGGTCATGGACAATAGTTGAAGAAACAGCACTGGTATAAGATCCAGGCCACCTATCACTGGTTCCTACTATAAGCATTACTATACCATAGCAGTAGATAAAACTTCCTTTGAGGTTAAGACATCCAGGAACAGCATATAGCATACAGTGAAGAGAGTCAATCAATTCTGAGGAGTGGTCCCAGATGTCTATTTCCTCATCAGGGAATCATTTATCCGGGTTTTAGGTTTTTTTTTTTCATGTAGAAGTTTGTGAGCTCTAGTCTACTTCAATCTATGTTTCAGGAAAAAAAATGGGAATAATGATTTTTAAGCATTCCTATTTGTTGGGAATTTAAATTCTAATTTATAAAGTGTCTTGTAATCTTTCCTTGATTAATTATCATCTTCAAGGAATTATATAGCTTATTATTTTAATGAAAAACTTCAATGAGATAAGAGAGGTGTTACTCTCTCAAAGACAGTGAAATTATATGGAAAAGAGAATACTTCATAGTGAGAACATATGTTTGGATGTAAGGTTGCCTAAGACTGGAGGGAGCAGGAAAATCTACCTTCTCTAAGTTAAACTAAAGCACTGGTAGCATCCTAAATTATTGTGTCCAGCTGAAAGGTTGAAATGTTAATGAAAATTTTGGTGGATTCAGCAAAGTATGAACTTTTACACTGCATTTTTGTGGCTAATTCATTTAGATATGTAACATCTGTAGATTGAATATAAAACAAAAAGAAGTTTGCTGTTCATCAATGACCTGGACGAGGGCACTGAGTGCACTCTGAGCAAGTTTGTAGATGATATCAAGCTGGGTGGAGTGGTCAACATTCCAGAAGGCTGTGCTGCCATCTAGTGGGACCTGGACAGGATGGAGAGTTGGGCAGAGAGAAACTTCATGAGGTTCAACAAGGACAAGGGCAGGGTCCTGCACCAGTGGAGGAATAACCCCAGGCAGCAGTACACATTAGGGGTCAACCTGCTTGCAAGCAGCATCACGGAGGGGGACCTGGGAGTCCTGGTTGACATAAAGTTACCATGAGGCAGCAGTGTGCTCTCATGGCCAAGAAGGCCAATGGGATCCTGGCCTGCATCAGGAGGAGCATTGCCAGCAGGTCAACGGAGGTGATCCTGCCCTTCTATTCAGCTCTGGTGAGGCCACACCTAGAGTACTGTGTGCAGTTCTGGGCTCCCCAGTATAAGAGGAATGTGGAGCTCCTAAAGAGGGTCCAACAGAGAGCAACAAAGATGATTAAGGGCCTGACACATCTCTTGTATGAAGAAAGACTGAGTGAGTTGGACCTGTTTTCTCTGGAGAAGAGAAGGCTGAAAGGGGATCTGATTAACATGTATAAGTACATGAAATGGGAATGTAGGGAGGAAGGGGCCTAATTCTTCTCATTGGTGGCCCATGACAGGACAAGGGGCAATGGGTGTAAGTTGAAACACAGGAAGTTCCATCTCCATGTGAGAAGGAACTTCTTTACTATGAGGGTGACAGAGCAGTGGAACAGACTGGCCAGGGAGGTTGTGGAGTCTCCTTTGGAGATCTTTAAAACCCGCCTGGATGCCACCCTGTGCCACATGCTCTAGGTGTCCCTGCTTAAGCAGGAAGGTTGGACTAGATGATCTCTAGAGGTTCCTTCCAACCTTGAACATTCTGTGATTCTGTGATTCTGTTTTACTGAACTTTTCTTGTATTATTTTGTCCTTTCCCCCTATCGAATTACAAATAGTGTTGCTATTACAAATCAGAGCAGTATGTCATTTGCAATTTAGTGTGGTGACAAATTACTTGGGATGTTTAGACACACTTTTCTGCTTTAATCTCTAAATTAGGACATATATAAAACCAGAACTACTAAGCTAGGCCTTTGTCCCTGAGGTCTTTCAGAACAGCTGTCAAGCAAAACAAGATTTAGAGATCAGATTTATTATTATATAGTCAGGATATGGGATTTAGTAGAATATTTTTTAAATTGTTCAGAATAGCTTACTGCATGTCAATAGAGACTGTGATAGAGACAGTATGAAAATGTCTAGTACAGTTTTTACATATGCAAAATTAAAAGCCAGTCCATTTTGTTTCACAACAGCATTGTGCTAAGAATATGTATGTAAGTAGTTATTGCTGCTCATCTGTTAGACTGTGATAATTTAACTACGTTTGATTATAAACCTATGCACTGGTGAGTACTGATATAAAATGTGATGACAATTAGAGCCATCTCTTGGTCGTTAACAAAATAGAAAGCTATTATTATTATTATCAATAATAACATAATAATAATAATGTAGAATTCAAAGCAGCACTGCAAACAAAAAAACTGTTTTCCCCCATTCCTGGATGGGAGTGGTATTGTTGCATTTACATTGCCCTATACACTTTACATGATGACAAAACTGAGTTTTCAGAGATGGATATTAGTATGTAATGAAATGTCATTTGTATTGCCATCTTGACTCAATGGAAGGATAAATTTGTTACCCAAGGGCTATCTGTCCCTTTATATGTTCATAAAATAAGACATGAGATCTTCAGTCTATTATAGCCCTTATGGATTTTTTCATGCCATATAATTATCTTCACATTATTTTTCCAATTAAGTACATGAGAAAAATAGCAAGTGTTCATGGGCTATGTTCAGATTCTGTGCCACAATTGGGACATGGGTCTCAGCATGGATTCACTAAGGAGAAGTCATATTTGACAAACCTGATAACCTTCTACGATGAGATGACAACTGGGTGACTGGACACGAGGAGAGCTGTGAATGTTGTCTACCTTGAATTTAGAAAGGCTTTTGAAACCATCTCCCATTACATCCTCATAGGAAAGCTCTGGAAGTGTGCACCAGACAGGTGGACAGTAGAGTGGATTGAAAACTGGCTGGATGGCAGAACTCAGAGGTGGTGATAGAATCATAGAATGTGTAAGGTTGGAAGGGACCTTAGAGGTCATCTAGTCCAACACCCCTGCACATGCAGGGTCACCTAGAGCACATGGCACAGGGCTGCATCCACTCTTCTTAATGCACCCCAGGATTCCATTGGCCTTCTTGGCCACCAGGGCACGCTGCTGTCTCATGGTCAGCTTGTCGTCCACCATGACACCCAGGTCCCTTGCTCCAGGGCTGCTCTCCAGCAGGTCAACCGCCAATCTGTACTGGTGTCCAGGGTTATTCCTCCCCAAGTGCAGGACCCTGCGCTTGCCCTTGTTGAACTTCATTAGATTTCTCACAGCCCAGTGTGTCCAGGTCCCTCTGGATGGCAGCGCAGCCCTCAGGGCTATCCACTACTCCTCCCAGTTTGCTGTCATCAGCAAACTTGCTGAGGGAGCACTCCATGCCTTCATCCAGGTCGTTAATGAATAAGTTGAACAGGATGGGATGGAGGACTGACCCCTGGGGGACACCGCTAAGTACAGGCCTCCAACTGGACTCCGCACCATTGACTACCCCTCTCTGCACCCTGCCATTGAGCCAATTCCTAATCCACCTCTTTGTCCACTCATCAATCCTGCACCTTCGTAGCTTGCCTAGGAGGATGCTGTGAGGGACTGTGTCAAAAGCCTTGCTGAAGTCCAGATAGACCACATCCACTGCTCTGCCCTCATCTATCTAGCTAGTCACTTCTTCATAGAAGGCGATCAGGCGATCAGCATGATTTGACCCTGGTGAATCCATGCTGGCTACTCCTGAGCACCTTCATCTCCTCCATGTTTCTGGAGACAGCAGTCAGGATGAGCTGCTCCATCACTTTTCCGGGGATGGAGGTGAGGCTCCCTGGCCTGTAGTTGCCCAGGTCCTCCTTCTTGCCTTTTTTGAAGACCAGAGTGACGCTGGCTTTCTTCCAGTCCTCTGGCACCTCCTCTGTTCTCCAGGACCTTCCAAAGATGATGGCGAGCAGCTTGGCTATGACATCCGCCAATTCCCTCAACACTCTGGGGTGCATCCCATTAGGGCCCATGGATGTGTGGGTGTCGAATTTCCCTAGATGCTCTCTGACCCACTCTTCCTCTACGCAGGGCAAGCCTTCCTCTCTCCAGCTCTCTTGTGTCCCTAGGGCCTGGGATTCTAGGGGGCTGCCCCTGACAAACACAGAAGCAAAGGCAGCATTCAGCAACTCTGCTTTCTCCATGCTTTTCATAACCAGGGTGCTCACCCCATTCACTAGTGGATCCACGCCAAATAATGCCAATAAATGCCAAGAGTTTCATTGCTTGTAGGTTGATGCTGATCTGGGCAAGAAGGAAAGGTAGAATTTACTCTATCTCTTTTTGCCAGCCATGCACTGAGAGTCATTCCTCCTAAGACATCACTCAAGTGCTTAACCTTCCTCCTAACTGAGCAGGTTCACTATACTCTGGAATCCAAAAGAGAGTTGAAAAGCAGAGCAATTTGCCTCATCAAATGTAAAAGAGAAGCCCTCTTTATTTTAAATGTGTGATGCTTCTGTATATGCATAGAGGAAAAACTTGAAAGTGTGCAAAGGGAGAAATATCAGAGGAAAAGTAAAAGATTCATGTCAGCAGGCCTTCTTACAATAAAATCTTTGCCCAGGGTTGTGTCTTGCAGGATCATTTGAGCCCTAAATCTTTCTAGATTTAATTCTCTAAGCCTTTATGTTTTGCAATATTTATGCACAAAACTTATCCCATTTAAATCTGGACTTCTCTGTGAAGTGAGTGCTTCTGAACATGAGTAACAGTTACAGGAATAGACTTGTGGAGTTTCCAAAGCATTCAAGTTATTGGATTCTGTGCAGGGATAACTGCATGAAATTTTGCATTAAATAGGAGGTCAGACTGGATGATCTAATGGTCCCTTCTGGCCATAAAAGCGATGAATCTATGAGAAAAGCACTCTGAGATCATATGATGAAAAGCGCAATTAAATTGGCAAGTGTTATCTTGATGTTCCCATTACAAATCCCCTGAGCAATGTATCCCCCATCTTCCTCTCGCCACCTCCTCTATCATTAGATTCCAGGAGAACATACGCTCTGTTAAAGTCATCACTGCTAAAACCATTTTGATAGCTGACTCCACAGTCTCCTGCCAAATCCAGTGTTCAAGGCTATGGGAGTGCTCACTTAAGCGAAGGCACATTTCTCCAAGGCATTTTGCACTCTCTCTTCCTTCAGATTCCTCAGCTAAGGGCTTTTTTCAGGACTCTATCAGTTATTAATAATTGTGATGATTCATGATTTATTCATAACCATTTATACATTTGCCATATGCTGCCTGCACTTGCAAACGGCTTTTCTAAACAACGCAAATGTGGCACTGTGCTTCTTACAATTCATATCTAGTAAATAGATGATAGAGATTAATGAAATGAGAAATACAATAAAACATCCTGCAACAGCTTCAGTTTTGAATTTCTGAATTAAATGTCGCAGAGTAAATGTCTTTAGCAGTGTCAAAAGTAAAACAAGCAGGAGGGAGAGCAGCATGAAAGGCCTGGATTTCCACTGCAAGTAGCACCTTATTCTGCTTTTATTCTGTCCTACTGATAACCAGAGGGAGTATGTATAAATCTACTCATCTGGGAAGATATAACTCGGGACAAATGAAAATGGCATCTACAGTATCACCTTAATCACTATCTGAAAGCTTTCATATTAAATCTAAGTATTTTTGCAATGGAATACTTTAATAGCTACTTGAGGAGGAAGTAGAGAAGGATCTGTCATGCAAATCCTTGATAACGTCTAACAGCAACAACCTGAAAAGAGGGTGATACTGTTTGTTGTTGATAAAAAAAGCTATTTATGATGATGTCACTAACCAAGTAGTCATTTCTTATAGGCACACTATAAAACCTTCTTCAGTGTGCTACTATTCATATGAAATGCCTGGATTTTACAAGAGGGTAATTATTTAATATAAATAATATATTTCTGTTTTCTAGAGAACATGTTCATTGGCTGAGATGGACTCTCTGGGTGAAATGATCAGAGTGCTCAAGAACAATCTCAAGGACCAGCAGAGGGACCAGCTCTGATTCGACTTGCACTTGTCTCATCCTGCTGTCTGTTGTATTTTATCTGAAGCTATATTTTTGCATTCTTTACTAACTGCATTGAAAGTGAATGTCTCAATTTTCACTAACTGCCTGTAATTGTTAGTCCAGACTAATGGAAAGGCAACCTGCTTTTGGACTTCACCATCTCTTCACCATCAGAAATTCTTTTTGCCTAATGTCTAATATTAAAAATATTTCTTTCTCATTTTTCCCACAATGACATTAGATGAGATATATCCATAACAATAGTATTCATGGTCTTTGCCTTCATACTGTTAGAGTATTATGAATATGCCAGTGAAGGCACTCACTACATCCAGAATTTTCAAGGAGATCCAGACACAATGTTTCTTTAAAAATCACATCAAAAACACTTGCAAGAACTTGAATTTTTACTATTACTTTATATTGCTAAAAAAATTAAAGAAACTCAGTTTTCCTGTGTGAGAAAGTTCTGGACAAAAGATCTGAAGCCAGCTCTACATCTCTATTGCTTCTCTGCAGAGCAGTTGCAGTCACACTCCAATCTGCAGTCTCCCGAGTTGCATATAGTTGCATCAAAAATTTCATCAAAATTTTTCCCTCCTTACAGGAAAATCAGATCCAAAGTTCTCTAGACAAGGCAAAACAAGGAGGGGGGCTCTTTGCTTGTTTCCTATAGTATCCTTTTAACAACATGCAACATATGACAATGGTGAACAAACTAGCAGAACAGATATCACTCTTCAGATAGCCCAACACCAAATCTGAGATCATGAGTTCAGACACTAACATGAATTGTGCAAACAGCTCTTTGTGCAAGCAAAAATGGTAAATGAAGAATACTGAAATATGAATCTTTCTAAATCTATATCCTTTCTGCTATCTACTGAAGTTCACTCCAGCTGAAGAAACCACCTGTATACAATAAAACCATTAAACAGAAAAGAAAATCCAAGTGAATAAATACTTAGAAAATAAGAAAAAAAGCTGAAGTCCAGAACTATATCTATGCATAGATGTGACTACATTATGTTTTATATGTCTTCACTTAAAAGGATATTGAATCATGTTTTCAGTGGATCCAAGACATTAATACTTATAGAGAATTATTCTTCCAACAAGCAAAAGAAAAAAAAAAGCCTAGCTCTGTTATTGTTTGTTACTATATAAAAAGCATACATAAATGGTTCTAGTTAAATGCATCTAACTATCAAGAATAATCTGTTAGGGGAAAAATTAAAAAGAATAATTAAAATGACTAATTTCATCACATCAGAAATAGATCATATGCATGTGGGTGGAAAAATGTTATTTCATTATTCATTTACAATATATATGTAATGATCATTTCACAGATTCAAGCTGGTTTTCATTTATCATCCATACAATAGTGTATTTTCATGTCTTGCATTACATATAGAGGATAGAGAACAGTTCATTTACAATATTTATTTTGTAATATCATTTTACACTCTGGGAATTATACATTAGTTTTAATATATTTTAATGATGGTAATGCTACAACTAGGGAAAATAGACAAGATATTTGGGCACTAATTGGGCTTTTTGTTAAGTTATGACTTGACAGCTTTTAAAAACATGGCTGCAATGAATTTTCAGGCATTAATGTCTGCTCCTGTCCATGCTAATCAGTACCCTATACCACAGTGGGTCTAACAGTTAATGGAGCAGTACAGAGCTCTTGCCAGCATCCAGGCAATTGATTCCATAGAAGGGGTACAATATAAATCAAGCACAGAGCAAAGCTGCTGTTCTACAAGCTCTGAATAAGAGCACCCTTTTTCTCATCCAAGCCACTCAGAGTCTCTCCCGCTGTGCTTCCGTTGATTGTACTTCCTTTATCTTCTCTTCAGTTTAGTTTTTTTTTCCCACTTTTTTTTTTCAGTGCCTTTAGTTCACCCTCCCTAACCAGAGCTCGCTTCCATTTTTTACCTTCTAAATGACAAGAAAGCAAGGAATGGGGAACTTTGTATATGATTGCTTCTTGTTATTCTGATACTTCTTGTCCCCCATAACTAACTATATAATAACAAGCTATTTGCTAAAGAATGAACTTAAATTATTTGACCTGACCCATATTTCCATGACACTCTCTGATCTTATTGTCTTGATGTGAATGCAAATTTGCACACGAATTACTGGTTAATAACCCAGAAACTGTATTAATAAAAACTGTCATTCATCTGGGGACATCTTCAAGCCACATGCCAATAGAGTATTTACCTTCGTACTTATATTCAATGTATTTTATCCTTGAGCTGCAAGCAAAATATATCAAAATTGATTAAATTCGATGATAAATAAAAGATGCAAGATGAATAAATAACATGTTAGCAGTATAAAATTATATCGCTCAGCAGTCTTCTTTAATCTTAAGTGAGTCAAATACAGTATCATATCTAGGAAACAAATACTTTATATTGTTTCTACAGAGTATTTGATGGAAAGCAAAAGTCTTGAAAAGGATAGAGGTTTTCACAGAAAAAAAATAATCATCTAATGAATCTAAACACTAGTCATAGTGTTCTAGTTAAAAGGCAAATTTTAGGGAGCAAAATTAATACTTTTGGTTGCAGCACTAGAGGGAAAAATAGTGTCTATTTCCACTGTTCATGTTTCACTAACAATGCTGGAAAGTTTTGAAGGTTCAGAAGAAAACTGTGGGAATAATATGTGGTCTGAAAAAAAATATCTGCTTGGTAAAAAACTTAAAAGGCTCCATCAACCGAGTCTATCCCAGGAAAGGTTACAAGGTGACATAATCACAATCCATAATAACCACATGGGGACAGAGTGAACAAAGTCATAGCAGGAGGCAATGACTAGGGAAGGACAATTATTAAAAAATACAAAAAAAAGTTGAAACATTTCATACTGGAATTATTTCCTGTTCTTATACTTTTTTTTCAAAATTGCAAAAGCTTTCAGATTGCTCTGTGAGAAAGCTGAAGTCAGACAAATTTACATCACAACTCAGATGCACATTTTAAAAGCAAAATGAATATTTGAGTAACTTGCTAAAGAACATCCAGGATTTTCTATCATAGCGGGAGTGAGATTCAACTTACCTAAATATAGGACATTGTAAGTACTGACATTACATCTGATCTTTCTTGTCAACTAGAAACTCTTTATATTCATGATTCATCTTCCCTGTTTCAATATCATTTATGTGCATTGCACTTAGGCAGTGCTATGCCTTAGGTCACATATAGTTGTTTGACTTGTAGATAACAGTCTTAAGACAGAATACTCCTCACTTCTATATCTATAAATTAAGCTAGAATGTCAGAAATTCTGGTGTTGATATAAAGAGAAAAATTACATGATCTATGTTGTTCTTGACACCAAATTATCAGAATGCTCTCATGCAACCTTTAAATATAGTAGTCGAAGAACTCCCCACAGATTTTACCTGCTTGTCATTCCCTTGCTGAACAAAGCCCAGTTGTTATATCTTTTTTCATACTTTTCTTTCCCCTTGTCATCAACGTCAAAGCTACAGCTTCCTTCCAGATCTTTCTATATGCATTTGCAGAGAATTCCATACGGGATACCTGTTTTTAAAGTGTGAGAGGAAGAGAGCAAAAGACCTCCTTTCCTGATGATATTTTTGAGAAAATAAGGAAAAAAAAAAAAAAATGCCAGATTTATGACATTTTAACCTCAGTCTATGTCACTGGAAAAAGATAAGAAATTGTGGTATAATTTGTTTCTCAGGGCTATTACTGTAAAAGAAAATTGCCAGTTTGTAAGTTATGAGCCTGTAGACAGGGCCAAACCTTGCTTGTGTTCATACCGAATCACTGGATTTGCACTAATGTAACTGTGGGTAGAAATTGACCTCTTGTGCCTGCTGGAACATAGCCCAAAAGCCTCTTGACTTGTGCTTAAGGTTTGCTGTGCATGAATATCTGGTATTTTAATTGCAGAAAGTTATGTAATATACATAGTTTAATGATGCCTATTCTACAAATTGGCTGTGTAGATGCCAGCAAACTGCATCCAAGGCATTACTATATATTTGCTTTGTTGACCTTTGTATGCATTCAATCACATGAAGTAGTTGCAGCTGGGACTTCAGTAAGGAATTCCAAGTTCCAAAATGTTCCCATTGCCGCTAAGCAAATGCTAGCAAAGATCCTCTGTTGTAATTAGCCTAGAATTCCTTACAATATCAAGTTACAAAGGAGTCTCCATGAATATTCATGGACAATTCATTTGAATTACCAACATTCATGAATAAATCATTTGGCTGAAAACAGGCTACCGTATGTTGTATTTCATGGCTCCTGTGATTTATTCCATAGTGCTACAATTTGTAATATTAGTAGCTATCATAAAGTTTATTTTTCAGGCTTTCATTTCCAGCTGCGACCATGGCACTCTGGGGATAAGATAAGCCTTTTCTTATACTCCTGTAAGGTCAGATCCCAGCCTAGATACATAATGTAGATTTACTGCTCTGTTACTATACACTCTCATTAGCACTTTTGAAAGGTGCCTTTGTTCTTGTATTACACAATCTTAACCTCAGATGGAAGAGAAATACAGCACATTTCTGGACTGACACTGAGAAGGAGGATATAGTGCTAGAGTAAGATACATGTATGTTCACCAAAGAGTTCACGGAAAGCAACACCATTTGATAGATAAATAAATAAACAAAGAGGCCAATAAATATGCTTTGTTCTTTCCTGAAATCAGTAGTTTGGACAACTTCCATACACCTCTTTCCCGAATCAAGACGTGTTCCAGGCTCTTTAGGATGGTGACTCTTCACGATAGCTAGAGGATGAGAGATGGTGATGGCCTGTGTATACGTTCCTTCTGGCCATTAATGTAGTTTGAAGAACAGGTAAAATATTATGTGACCAAACTCTGTTCAAATGGAGAAGAACAAAACTAGAAGACCAAGATTCACAGTGCTTCTTAACAAATGAGGTCCTCTAATATGGCTGTATAATAAACAGATACAAAGTAAACAAAACCTCATTATCAATAATATATGAGTAAAAATAGGAAGATATACTTTTCTAATTAAATTATCTATCATCTGTGTGGGGCTAAAGTGTGCATTGTTAACTAGGTAACTGGATTTTTCAGTATTGGTGAAGTATGCTATTCCCTGTTCTATAGTTTCTTTATTTGGTTAGGATATAATTGTCTGAAGATTGCTTGCTTCCTGGCAGGTGTTCTCAACTAGATAATACTTGCAAGAGATAAAGATGCTTCCATTAAAAGTAATAGATGCATTCTAGCAGAAAATGATGTAAAAGAGTGAAACACAGCAGAGAGTGAATCAGATTCAGATTCAGATTTTGGGCTAGACTGACCTCTATAAAGTCATATATACACAGCCAAATTGCGGGCTACCTATCTGCTACACTGCTGTATAATATGGACATTAAAAATACTGCCAGTGTTTTAAGCACTATGTAAGCAATATTTAAGCAGTCTTTGTCAGTTTTGTTTCATATCTTCAACAATAGAGGAATACATTACATTTTCAGACCAAAACCTTTCTGAATGTAGCAATGAAACTGGGATTATGTTGAGATATTCCTCACTATCTGAAGAACAGGACATGAATATCAAAGAAAGTATCATTAGGTGATTTTATATACAGTAAGGATCTTATTTGTTCTTCTAGTAGTTCTAGCAAAAGAAATCTGGATATCTTCTCTATAGAACAGGATGTAACAAAGTATGTATTGCCTTGAGGATTCTTTGTTGGGTTTTTTAGATGAGGTTTGACCTAATTCCCTATCAGATGGTATTTGCTTTGCAATTCTTTTTGACATTTTTAGCATTTCTGTAAATGACTGTATAAGGCAAAAATCAGTGGAAAATCAGACCTATATCGTTGCAAATCAAGCTTTCCTAGACTTTCTGGAGTAAAAGCTTGCTTTACTGGCTATAATAGCTAGTTTCATCAGTCCTAAATATGCATAAAATCATTTATTACATGATCCTGGGTGACCTAGGAGTAAAAAATAATATTCTCACCTATTTTTCTCAAGCAGTAACACTTTTTCACTTGCCCAAAATATTCAAATCAGGTACTAAAAGCTTATGACACAAATTAACTTGGTAACTTTATTTTATTTTTTTTTTACTTTTAATATCTTAAGTGATACCAGTCATATAGGTTATGAAAAGGAGATAGGTAGATCGAAAGTCAGTAATATTCTCATCTTGTATCAGATCGGTTTTATTCCTAAGCTTAGCACCTCCAGGAAATATTAACTTGTAGAGATGATTAGATGGTCCATGGAGCCTGTCAGATACAAGTGTCACATATGGAATATTAGATTCTGAGACATTCAGAGTGTGGTAGAGAAAATAAAAGCAGCCATCAAAAAGGAGAAAAAAGCTGGAAAATAGAAAATGAGAAGAGCATTAAATAGAATACAGTAGAGAAGGTAGGAGATAAGAACTCCACCTGCTGCTAAACAATGGCATTTAATCACTATTGAGTAGAAACAGTTCCCATAACAAAGCCATTTCTAATCACACTGAGCATCAGTAGCTCTTCTCTACCCCTGCAACTTTTATTTCCTTCTTTTCTCATGAGAAAGATTTTGATTTTGCACCTCTGTCCATAAGTACACTGGTTACAGACCTAAAAGAGCTGGAAGGAAGATAATTCATAATCAGCAAGGATTAGAATACATAAACTGTCTACTGAGAAGAAAAGGTGGTTTTGTGCTTTCCATAGCCCTGTGAGGGGCTGCATAAACATATGGAAAAGAAGTGTGAGTAAATTACTTGGGTAAGTTATTTGAATTAGAAAGAGACAAAGAATAGAAAAGAAAATAAAATGATGGATAGGAAATCACCAATACCTGAAAAAATTAAAAATGATTTGGCTTTCTGTCCAAACTCCTAAAACCACTGAATTATTGTGTTTAACTCCCTTATTTTGAATTTAAAAAGTCAGGGTAAATTATAAAAAGACTGTTCAGATGTGGATAATATAAACAGAAAAAAATATGCCTATATCTGCTAGCTGTGACAGC
>JAUBOD010000408.1:1129713-1147452 GCA_032353885.1 Nothura maculosa | reverse complement strand
TAAATTATAAAAAGACTGTTCAGATGTGGATAATATAAACAGAAAAAAATATGCCTATATCTGCTAGCTGTGACAGCTGAACTGAGTGTGAATGGGAGAATAACAGGACAGTTTCCAAGCAGGCTGAGGCTAGCATAATGAGAAAGAATTTCATATAGCAAAATGAAGAAGAAGCCTTTTGATTTCAGAAATGAAAATTTTGAGGAACTATGAGATCTATGTCTTGGAGACACAGAAGTCAGCTACTACTTTTTTTTTGTCTCCTTCACCTTTTTGAAGTAGAAGCTACTAGTGACATATTGATTATCCAAATAGCTGACCTGAAATTTCCACAGGTCTTTGGGAGTCTGCATAATCAAAATTCAATGGTAAGGCATGACAACAAACTGAAAGGGAACAGATTAGAAGACTAGAATAGAAAAGGCTAAGTGTAAACAGACTTTCATGTGTAGAAAGAGGAAAGTAAGAAAATGTTTCCAATATCCGTTGGAGATAAATGGGCTCAACTTGCACTAAAGGCAAGGTTAGACATTAGGAAAAACTTTTCAAATAAGGAGCTTTTAAACTTAATCTTAAAGGGTGAAAAAGACAATCTGATATTGAGATTAAAAAAATAGCAGACAATCAAACAGGTGTAGGGGGTCATCTGACCAAAGGTTTTGCCAAAGTCGGAGGAGGAATAAGACAACTTTATAAAAGTTTTAAAAGATGTATAATTTACATTTTGGAGATCATTTTTAATAGCTAATTTTAAAACACTGTAACCATTTTTGAGAGACTCTAATATTTATGTGATTAAATGTAGATCTGCTTGCATTAACCTGTGCTTCATTCCTTGATAGGTCTCCCTTGTGTTCTCTTTCCTCCCTTTCTTTCTCAAATGTGTTTGGGAAAAGTTTTGTACCTAGTAGTACTTATGATTGAAAGTAAATAGCATTCATAATCAAACTGAATTCCAAAAGAATAAACATGCCTATAGGATTTTCTGTTGAAATTGGAATCAGTCATTAGAACAACTGAGACAAAAAAAAAATGATATAAAGGGTTACTAGTTATCTCAATAAGAGATGAAAACCAGGAGAAAATTCTGCTGATACTGCAACATAAAAGAGATGCTGTTCTTTGTTGCAATAAGGCTCATTGTCACTATGATTAAACCAGACAGAGACAATAGGAAAGCTTTTCCCATTTGCAATCATGACCTAAAAGAATAAAAGCAATGGAATATAAGGTGTGGGAAAACGGCTTCTAAAAAGGTATAAAATAAGAACATGGTCTGTTTTTGTTGTTTGCGGTTGTTGGTTTTTTTCATTGTTGTTTTTGTTTGTTTTGTCAAAACAGAGCAATTTTTGTTTTCTAAAAATCCCCTTTTAAACATATTGGGTTTTTTTTTGCTACTTTTTAAGCATATTTTACCTTATTTACCATCTTGTGATGCTGAGTCAAGGAAAGAGACTGCTATTTGTATGAAGAATCTTATGTTAATCTTTGTGAAGGAAGGAAGTTAAATGTATGAGGAACCAGGTACAAAGACAATGGATTGCAGAATCACATGGAGGAATTGAAGCCTGGCAGTGAGCTCTAAGAATCTAGGTAGATTCCTAGGTAGGAGAAATCCATATTTAGATAAACTTACAACAAGCTGGCATCATGAGACAGTGTTAAGTTTTCATGTGTGTTTAACAAACCATGGAAAAAGAGCCTCTTTTCTAGGGTCATATAGATTTAAGATTCTCTGTTCAATTATCCAACTAGATTAACAAGCCTGTTAATAGCAAAGACTAAAGAGCAAAATGTAGTCTGCCTCCAAGTCATACCATAAAACATGAGCTTATAACTCAGACTGCATTTCTTGTAAATGACTAACACAGCCAGATAAATGATAGCAAACTGTGGAGGGAAATTGAGAAATTTCTTTTCTCATCCCAATGATTTTCTTCTTTTATTGTAAATCTGTACTTTTATTAAAACAGATGCTACTTTTTTTTTTAAAATAGCATCATTCAGAAAATACATAATTTTTGAACCTACAAACATGGAAAGATTCTGGAAATGGGAGGCAAACAATATCATGTACTAGTGATTAGTATACAAATTAGTGTATTTTCCATCCTGTAAGGAAGGAAAAACCTGTTTGGTTCTAAACTTTCCAACTTCCACCCTACATGGCATGCTAAATGGATCCTAGTTTATATTTGGCAGTATTCTGCCAGATAGCCTTAAAAAGAGTCTTAAACTGGATATAAATATGGCTTATTGTAATTTAAGAGCATTTGAGGTCATTTTATACTAGCAGAGTGTAAGATAATATTCAGGCTTCTGGTGTCTAGACTAACGGGGCAAAAAGGCCTTCTACAGCTCTGACAAAGCAAAGATTGATGAAGAAGTGAGACAAGTAGCCACCTCACCCTCACCCCAGCACTTAGCTTTGAGAGAAGCATCTGAGCCAGGCAGCTGGGGCATCTGACCCTATGAACAGGAGCAAAAGCTACGGCTGCTCAAAGCTGTGTCAGACAGAGCCAGCATTAAATCCACTCTGGTCACAATTTATCTGACCCTGAAGATACTGACTGCTTCTGAGGACAAGACTGGATTTCTGAGTTGGGAAATTATTCCTAAGGAGTAGACTGTTTTTCTACAAAAACAGCAGCAGTATTATGATTATTAATTACAGAACTGCTGCTAATAGTAAGAAGAAGCATTAGGATCCTGCTATATTTGTGTTATTTTTTTTTTCTAAACTGAAATTACATTTGGCCATGGAAGGCAGAGAACTTTCATATTTAAGACATAATGATAATATGTATAAGACCTATGAACCATATAGTTTGGGTTCTTTATGCAGCTTTGGGTCATTCTTGACACTGAGGATCTCATTTTTATCCTTCTTTAGAGGACTATTCTCCAGTGTAATCCTGTTTGAAAATATGTAACACAATTTCAAGTAGATGGCGATTACAAATACCTAAAAATTCTGAAAAATCAGTATTTCCCTAGATTTGCCATAAGATGTGCTATTTTTTAAATTGATAATTGAAATTGTTCCCTTTGTTTTCTGGTTCTTATAATAGGAAAGAAAAAGACCCAAAAAAGTAAACTGTCAAAATATGAGTGAATGCAGTCATACTATTTTGAGGTTCTAATTCTACTGGGTAGTGCAGAAAAAAACGAGTTATCTAACAAGATGAGAGTTCCTTTCAAATGAGATCTTCCTGTAGTCCCTATAAAGAAACAGCCAGCTCAGCTGATAAAAACCCATCTATACAGAGAAAACTAATAATCCATTAGAGGTATAGTATCCTAGCATCTTTCTACTAGGTTTAATAGTATCCTTTCCAGTCTTTATGTCCTTTAAGAATTGATTACAAATGTTCTAGCACATCAGGGTTATTTCAAGTAGGAAAAATACATATTTAAATCACAATATTGCAGCTATTTCTACACGTTACCATGTGATCGAATGGTTGTTATGAGTATCAATAAATAAACATAATGCTAGTCAAATACTGTACATACACTAATAAATCATCTAAAGGAAAACCCATTCAAATGCAACAACAGCAGCAACACTCACATCTGTGCAATAAAATATGTCATATAATTCACAACTTAGAACTCCCAACTGCATTTCTCCGCTATTCACCATCTCGTAATATCCAATTACTTTCACAAATGCAATTGCAAAAAGTTATGCCAAACATGTTTGTATCCACTGAGGATTTGTTATAAACTTGCCAATCTCAAACACGTCTTTAATCTCATTAAAGAGTTATCTTTTCACCCAGGGAACTTCGGCAAAATTAAAAGTTTAGTTTCCTTTATGATATTGCTGCTATTACTTTGCTCCTTGCACAGCAACTTTTATTGGAAGATCTCAAAGCAGTTTACAAACTTTAATAAATTAAGCTGCTTATCTAATTTGTCATGTAGATAAGTGTTATTATCCCTCCTTTGTAGATATGGAAAAGTGAGGTATAGTAGTCCATGAATTTATTCATAAAGGTAAGCATCCTGTATAGCAGCGCTTAGAGATTGTGACCAAAATTAAATTTCGCATAAAGCTTTTGTATCTAACATCAAACATACTTTTATCATAAATGAACATTAAACAAATATCAAGTTCAATTCATAATTTGGCATTAGACTATCAAATCAAGGTGTATCACCTTGAGAAAAAAAACTACCTTTTTCTTCATCCAAAAATATTACAGGAAAGAGGCCAATCCTTTCTTTGTTTTCTGGGGAAAAAAAAAGGAATAAAAGATAATTAACCCAAATTACAAAGGAGATAATAAAATATAGCTTATCTTCTAGGCCGTTAGCCAAAATTACCCAGACAGTATAAAGGTAAAAAGAGCAGCATAAATTCTTCAACATCTATTCAGACAAAGCTTTTATACTTTCAGATTATTAGGACCAGAATACTGTATGTTAAGTTACACATTCCACCTCTTTACCTCTATTTTCTTTTCCAACAAAAAGCTTTCTGTAAGTTTTATCATAGTCATGCTCTAAAGAACAGTTTACCTATGCAATATTCTGTTCCCTTCAGGTTCCTAAGGCATTCTCATTGCCTTTGGCCAATGCCTTTAAGGTGATACCTGAAAAACATGAGGTCTAGAGAAAGAGCTGAAATACAGAGGTGACTCATGGGGATTGAAAATTGGAAGCTCAGAAAATGTTCTTGTCATGAGCTTTGTCAGCTGTTACTTAAGTCTCAGAGCACAGACACTATCAGCCAGCATCAGACCACAAGTTTGCTCAATACTCCACTTTGATGGTGACCAAAATCAACAGGGTGTAAGATAACAAATGAAATTTCACCTGTATACTCTCCCATCTGCCAGTCATTAGTGACTCAGGGATCTCTGGAGCCACATATATTGTCTGCTTATTTATCAATTATGATTTAATTTCTCTTCCATTAACTCAGTGAAGCCTCAGTCCCAAGGTAGCTTCAGGAATTGTTTAATATGTAAGGAAAGGATCCCAAGAATGCTGGTCCTACAAACAAAGATGAGAAAATGGGAGGTAGGTTACTCTAGAATTCATGCTACATCTAGTCCACTCAGAACTGAAAGTGAAATATTGAGACAGCATAGCTGATCTTCACTCATTGACGGGAGAAGGTAGAAGATGAATTCACATCTTTCATGTTTGAATTATTTGACTTTACAAACTGTAACAGAAAACAAAGCAGAAAGAAAATCATTGTTAGGATAATCAAAGTGTAGCCACTACATTCATACAAAATATGAATGAAAGGCTATGCTGCCAAATAGGAATTAGGTTCAACAACTTTCATGTTGGAAGTTTACTGAGTGCAAAGGGCTGGATGTTCCGTTTGTTGCCTTCTCTGTGGACTACATCCCTTGTAGATGTATTTGGATTACATCTCCTGAATCAATGCAAATGCAATAGGGAATATCTGCATTGAAGATCCTAGTGGGGATTCCCATGATTCAGTGCTTTTTCTAAAGCTTTAAACAACTTCTTACTTGTGGGATAACTATCAACAATCAGGTGGTTTTGTGCATTCCCATTATCAGACAAGTGGATGAGCAAAAGTTTAAAGATAGTAGTTTTTAAAGAATACTAGTAGATTTGGACACCTCAAAATGCAGACAGAAACATAAGTGCCTGGATCTTGGCTTAATGTATTTTCTTTACACAGGTTACAGTTGCACACTTTTCAAAAGAGTCATTTAGTTCATTTCTGTCAAGGGATATGGATAACTTCTGTTGACAGTAGTCAATAGCTGTTTTTCACCATCCTGCATCAGCTTGAAAAAGCATGGATGTATTTCACAGTTCAGTGGATAATCCTGAGGGGTCTTAAAAGTTTCACAGCCGGGACTATGAAGGATCAAAGTACACTAGGTCTGTACCATTCAGAACACATATTTTCTGCTCATAGATTTGCTTAATCTTTTCAACAAGACAGAGTGAGAGCTATTTACAGCATTCTGTGCTGCAGTCCAAAGCCAACTTGTGAAACATAGGTCAGATGATTTTCTTTATGAAATGCCTCTTCTGGCCAAGAAATTTTAACCACTATGCCAGAAAACAAGAATATATAGGGTAAAATATATATATATATTTACGGTGACCAGATGATTAAATCATTCAGCGTGCCCAAAATAGCACTTTGGTCTTTTATATGATGCTTAAAGAACCTTTTTTCCTGCACTCATATCTTTTCATAGTTAAACGTCAGCTGCAAAAATGAGTGTGTTTATAAGCACTGGCTACTCACAGAAGTCCCTCTGGGCAGTTGGATAAAATTATCTTGCTGAATTGTGTTAGATATCCTATGTTCTAACCTCATGCTCCAGGTCAAATTTGATTGCATGAAGCTTAAGTTCAATGACTTAGGCTCAATGAAGTCAGGATCTATATTTTCTCTTTTTTTAATTCACTGATTGGCAGGATACAGTGGATTGTGCATATCACTAGTTTGTCTATGTATTAATGGATATTCCTTTGTTATGACTTTGCTACTAACATTCTAGTTGCATCTTAAAAATAAAAATATTTTTCCATTTTAATCAACACCCATTAACAGAAGAAATATGTTCAAAAAATAACCATAAAAATTCACCTTGGGTCTGTTGTATTGTTTGTTCCTGACAGCAGTGGTGTTTGTGTTTCTATTCTTCCTCAATTAGAAGTTAAAGCTCTTAATTATGAGATTACACTGCTTAGTTGGAAACGTTTTGTGAGCCTCTGTACTATAATATTTTACCTTAGAGAGCATGTCATTTTAAATTATCCCATAACACTGCACATTTTTATGGTATTACTGCAATTTTGTAATTTTATTTTCCTGTGACAATTAAGTGCACACCAATGTTATGGATTTTTTCCCTCCATCACAGTTGAATGAAATTGGAATGGAGTATTATATGGTAGACTGGGAGTTCTGGTCTCTGGAAATGTAAAAGGTTTTGCACTTCCCTTGTTGCATATCCATTTCACACATAACCAAATCCATCGATTTGTTCATTTTTTCCCTTCAGTGACCTAAAAGCTGTAACCAAAAATATATAACCAAAATATATATATTCATTGTGCACTTTTTGATACATTCACTTGCCGGTACAGTTGGCCGATTTAGAGATAATTAATTTTGATGCATCCCATATCATATCTGCAAAAATGAATCTGTTTCTAAACACTAACCGCTCATAGAAGCCCCTCTGGTCAGTAGGCTAAAATTATCTTGCTGAATTGAATTAGACACTCTATGATCTAACTTGATGCTCTGGGTCAAATTCCAAGCTGGCATTAAGTCTAACAGTCAGTTTGGTGTAAAGCAAAGAGGAAGTCAGGCATCATTGCTTTATAAGTAGGAGGATCCATGGACAATTTTGGTGTTACTGCATAGGTTCATTCTAACTGCAGTCCAAATTATGGTCCCAAAATAGCTTAGAATTGAAGTTGATAGCCAGTCTTAATTTCTTAACAATTATTTTAGTAAGGCCTGGCTTTCAATTTTCTTTTGCACTATCCACAGAAGCATATACGCTTTCCTTTGTGCTAAATCATCTCATCAAGTTTTAGCCAGAATTTAACTTTACTTCTTTGTACTTCATTCTTACACTAATATCTCAAAAAAATAAAAAAAGAGGATGAAATTTTGCATATTCATATTCATCATATTCTGCATATTCTCTTTTTTAAGAGAATGAGTGTGGGAGGAAATAGACCAAATAACTTTTACCTACAGAAAAGAATATAGCAGATATCCCGTCCTGTGAGGCCAACATAATATGTTATGCTGTCAAATCACAGACACTGTAGGAAGTGGTATCAATTCATGTTTAGACTTTGTTTTTCCAGTCATTACCTAGCCATCGCATACATTATTCAAAATAATCAATTATACTATGAAAAATAAATAAGGCTATTCCTTTGGGGTGTGTTTACACCTCCAAGCTAGCTAATGTCATACAGTCTATAACTCCCATTAGAAGAAAAGACAAGAACAAAAAAACAAAAATCCAGGGAATGTAAGTCTCCGGGGAAATACTCTGGTAAATCACTTCTTTAAAATATATACTCTGCCTAGGGCTGTTATGTATACATACACACATGCATGTATATATATGTGTGTGTGTGTGTGTGTTAGGGACTGAGCTGACTACAGTAGTTAGAGGGAGAACTGTCAATCTGTTTGTTTTTTTTTTACTGTGGTGAAAATGTAGCAAAGTTAAAAGGACTTTACCATTTTAATAAAAGAATTGGAATAGATGAAAGAAGAATCAGACTTCTGGATTGTATTTTTAGCTTAGTCAAGATTACAATATGACCCTGAGGATGACATAATTTATCTGACTACAATTACTGTATATAATAGTAAATATAACTTGATTTGAAATATGATTATGAATATTGGATGTTAATATTAAGATTCTGGAATTAAATTAACATAATTCATTTACAGCAGTAATGAGTGACAGAATTGGAAGGCACCTTCCAAGCCATCAAGCCCAAGCCTCTGTTTTTCTGTCAATTGTATCATATAATACTTCTGGGATGCTTAAAGCTGGAAGGATGCTGATCCTATTGAAAGGTTGCTACAGAATTTCAGTTTGTATATCATTAAAAACACATTTCTAATTCCCAGCTTAATGTATTCATTATCGGTTTACATCTATTCCTTTGATATAGACATTATCTTTTACTGGATTAATCATTTACTCCTCTGGCATTTCTTAACCTGGCATATTTGTCAAGAAAATAATAACAGCCTTTATTTGTCTTCTATATCCTGGGCTAGATGAAAATGTTTTTTTTTTCAGTCCTGACTCATAAAATAGAATCTCCATTCCCATCATTCTTATATTCCTTCCATATTGCTGGTAGAAAAGGAATACTTCCTTAACTCATTTGGATTCAATTTACACATTTTGGGTCATGTATCTCCAATTTCTATTGTCACAACATGTTGATATCATCTAAAACAGTCAGATCTTTCTCCTCCTCTCTCATTTCCAGCTGTTGTTCTCTACATAAAGCAGGAAATATTGTCATTAGTGTAAAAGTGCTTGGCCATACACTCTGTCCTTTCTATAGGCTCAGTAACAAAGGTCATTCAGTTCTTATTTTCCATTCCATACTATATATATGATACTTCTCAACATCATTTCAGCTATCAATTTCATGCCTATTTTGCACAAAGTTCATAATGGATATATTTAATTAGATTAATCCGAGCATGATCTTGAAGAAGCCTCTAGTAACCTATCTCCATTTTGGGAAGTCACCTTTTAATAATACTCATTTTTGTCTCTCTTTGCCAATCTTTTACTCATGCTACATTTTTAGTTCTTATCCCTATGTTATCCATTTTAACTAGTAATTTTCTATCTGACATCATATCAAATGATTTACTGAAACCCAGACAGATTAGATCGACTGTGTGTCCTTTAACTTGAAAATCAGTTATCACAGAAAGATATCAAGTTACTATGACATCATCTATCTTCATAGAAATTTGTTATATTTTATCATATTTTTGAATTACCTTTGTATCTCTGATTATTATTACCTTCAAAATATATTTAGATACTTTTTACTCTGTGAAAGATAGACTACAAGAGGAGCAACAATGTGACTATCTCATTTCTCCTTCCTTAAATAGAGGATATTCACCCCTTCTCCTCCAAAAGAATGCTTCAAGTAAAGTCCATATAACACATTACTTTTATATTTATCATTATTTTTGCTGAACAAATAATCTGCTCAGTCTACGCAAAGATACCCCGTTCTTGCAATTTGCCATGAAATTGTTGGTTTAAGGGATCTCATTTGTGAAGGTTTTAACTATGCCTTAAAAATATATTTAACTGCACTAGTACATAATTTACATAATAGTCTATTATTAATATTACTTTTCTAAAAAAAGTTATTTGAATACCTTTAACAATACAGATGCAAATATCCATTATTCCCAAAAATGATATGCAATTTCCAAAATTACATAGGTATTTTTCAAAATATTACTTACAACTTCTAATTAGCCAGAGAGACTAGCCAATTCCAGTTATACTGACCTACCTCCTTTGTTAATGCATTATTTCATCATAGAATCAGAGAATCATAGAATTCTTAAGGTGAGAAGGGACCTTTAGAGATCATCTAGTCCAACCACCCTGCACATGCACAGTCACCTATAGCATGTGGTGAAGGGTGGCATCCAGGTGGGTTTTGAAGATCTCTAGAGAAGGAGAATCCACAACCTCTCTTGGCAACCTGTTCCAGTGCTCTGTCACCCCCACTGCTAAGAATTTTTTTCCATAAGTCCCTGTGGAACTTTTGGTGCTTCAACCTGTGTTCATTTCCTCTAGTTCTCTCAGTGGCCAGCACTAAAAAGAGTGGCCTACACCATCCTCCTCACTCCCTCCTTTGAGATATTTGTATGCACTTATCAGATTCCCCCTCAGCCTTCTCCAGGCTGAATAGGTCCAGCACTCTCAGCCTTAAATTGATACATTGAAAATGAAATTAACAATGGATGTATTAGTTCTTTCAATAACCAGTGATTATTCATCTTCTCAGCCACAGAACTATGACTTCCCATTTAATTTTCACTTATGATGTGGTATCAACATGTATGATTTCTCTGAAAGCAGCATATATCCAGCCACTGAATTTGACTTATGTCATACTTTCAGTTTCCTCATAATAAATTTCTCTATTTTCTGTATTTAAGCAGGCAATTGTTCAATTGCAAACTCTAGATCCACATTTTCGTTATGTTAAAGTGGGGCACAAAATGCCTAAAAGTAGAAATAAAAAAAAAACAAAACTGAACAGTTTTGCATTAAGAATAAGTTTCTATTAGCTTTCTTATTTCTATGCATCATTGAAACTGGTTCTTTTGCCTGGCATTACTATACTCATCTATGGCTTGTTGGGGTATTGTTTATTCCTCTTCCAAAGGGGAATCATGAGAATTTTACAGTCAATTAAATCAATGAAAGAAAAGAGAGACAGTGTGGATGCCAGAGAAGAGGAAATGTAATTCCTATAACTCACTTATACTTCATAAGAATACCCAAGCAAAACCAAGCTTGTAAGCATAACCAAGCTGAATTTAGAAACCTGTCTAATATCATTTCAATATTCAAAATTATTACAAAAAGCAAGTTCTGCATGATAGGAAGGGAAAAGCATGAAAATAAATTTCCTAATCCCCAGGTTTGTTTCCTTCTTTTATCATTACCCTGTTTATTCACATAGAACAATGCATCTCCTGCATCAGCCTTCCTTATCTAGTTATATAACTCTCTCCTGCATTTTAGATGATGTTTTTCTTGTCTTCATATTCTTTAATCAGTTGGAAGTGCTTTAAAAGACTGAAAGAATCAATTCTATTCAATCTAGGTGACTTACTTGGGCAAATAGATTCTCTTTCTGACAGTCTTAAAAAAGGCATCTACTTCTCCATTATATAGAAAGAAAAATAAATTCCTTATTTTAGATTATTTCCTTCAGTAGGAGGCTAAAATTTAAGGAAACAATTTAACTGGATTTATCTGCCATTCTCTTCTCATTTCTATATTACAGCATATCTGCATAAAGGTATAGTGTTTTTCTGGGGTGTATTAAGAAGAGCATCTCCAGCAGATCAAGGGAGGAGATCTATACCCCTCTATACCCCCTATAATACCTCAAGGGAGGGAGTGAGGAGGATGGTGCAGGCCTCTTTTCAGTGGTGGACAGTGATAGGACTAGAGGAAATGGCCACAAGTTGAAGCACCAGAAAGAAAAAATTTCTTATCAGTGAGGGTGATAGAGCCCTGGGACAGGCTGCCCAGGAACGTTGTGGAGTCTTCTTTTCTGGAGATCTTTAAAACCCACTTGGACGCAGCCGTGTGCCACATGCTCTAGGTGACCCTTAGTGTGCAGGGAGGTTGGACCAGATTATGTCTGAAAGTCCCTTCCAACTTTAAGCATTCTATGATTCTATGATTCTTAAAAAATACTATATTTATCAATTAAAATATTCTGGTGTCTTGGTCCAAAAAAACACTTGATGATATGTTAGACTTCAAACATGTGAACAATAGCTCTGAAGACAGTAAGATTATTTCTGCAAGTGCTTCAATACACTAGAGCATTTAAGAGCCAGGATTGTTATTTTGTTATTGTAGTATACTACGGCAAACACAGGAGAATATGTCTGAGTTAAACATTTTTGTTTTATAAGAAGTTTTACTAAAAAATGCTAAAAGGCCTTTTCAGCTGTAACTCTGTAGGGCTAAGAAGACAAATGCTTCTGTGCATACCATATTACTTCTATTAAAATGATCTGAAGTACATTTATTTCCAGTGACCTGTGTGCTAGCATCTTGCTGAAAAATGTCAGAATTAGCAGAACACTCCTGCTGAGGGTTTGATTGCACAGTAAGCAGCTAACTCTGCACCTCTGGAAGTCTGACTTTAAGTGAAAATGTCTCTGTTGGTTTCAGCTTATCCCCTACTGAGCATTTGTCCATATCACAACATCATCACACAATTTAGCGTGATGAACACTGCAGTTTCCATGGGAGGGAGCACACAGAGTCGGGAGGGGTACAGCCCAGATCAATCCTTAGGTAGCATGGTGAATGGCCTCATCATATGGGGATTAGTGCCCTGTAAAAGAAATGACAAATCTATGACAGGCAAGCAGGCAGGCAGCCAACTGAATACTAGCAAACAAGTAAAACAATTACTCTGAATTTGGAGAATATAGTGAGTGCAGTTTGTCTTAAACTGTACCAAAGGATGCTATTCTAGGCATTACTGATTCTCTTGGAGGGTTCTAGCACCCAAATTTGTAACAGGGATTGCACAGCTCTACACAGGATGCAGGAGGGCATTAATTTAAAGGAATTGCTTATGATCAAGTTTAGCAGTTCCTACACTGCAACAAAACACTAAGCATGAAGTTATATACATTAAATTCTTGTATGCATGTTCCCAGTTGGTTGCAAACATGAAAGTAATGAACCTTAACTAAGTAAGTAGGAAAAATGGCTTCCGATAAGCCACATTATCTCACTTTTGGAAAGGTCTAGCAGCACTCTAACTGAGCTGTTATGGAGTGACTGAATCCTTTTAATTCACTAGGGGACTCGCACCCAGCTGCCACTTCCAGTTTTAGATCCTAAATAACACCACTAACTCAGGAACTGCCTAAATTCCCCAGACACTCAATTACTCAGTGGTGAAGTTTATTAGGTGTACTTGGGCATGTACAGGACTGCCTGAAGCCCTTAGCTTTCACAGAAACTGGCAGAAGTTTGGAGTTGGATGTAGCTCTGAAGCACATCCAGTCTTACTTATCTTATAGGTCCCTGTAAGAGTCACAGCTTAGACATTCCCAGAGCAAACAAAGGCAGTAAAGGACTCATCTCATACATGCAGATAGTTAAAGCAAGACCGGACTGTCTCATATCTTAGAGAAAGAGGAAGAGGTGAAGGTGGAGGTGAAATGTAGTTAGTTCATCCATCTTTCAATTTATTCAATGTGAAAACTCATCTCCAAAGTGAAGTTCTTACCATCCAGATGGTTTTGTGCTCTGTCTCTTTCTTAGTGACAACCTATGAAGCTCTTCCACTATGGGAAAGGGACAAAAGTATCAGTTTGCAACCTACATTTCAAGTTTTAACTATATAACTTGATAGACCATTTCCTGTTTACTGCTCATCAGGACAGGGGGTTTCCTGGGAGAAAGGCTAGTCCAGTTTGTGAGAGAATTGTGCCTCAAAAACAAAATATAGACATGGGGCCCTGGCAGCAGCAGCAGAGTCTAGAAACACAAGTAAAGCCTTCAGAAGGGGATTTCCACTTTTCTCTGGAGCTCAGGAAGGCTAAGCAAAGTCTGTTTCAATCAGATGACACATCCCACATCAAGGCTATGTCTATACTCAATGTGGGACAAAATGGACTCTAGATGGTTCAATATGAATCAAACGACAAAGTCATTTTATTGCAGATAACTAACCCTTATATACAATTATTCTATCCCTACTCGTGGGCCCACACTCCTTGATAGGACAATTCTCTGCTTCAAAAGGTCGACATGCATTCCTGCTTGGCTGTTGGTGGGTCAGTTTGTATCTCAGTGCTCCCTCCTTGCATTCCTCTCTGCTTGTCTCGTTTCCTCAACGGACTTCTTGTTTTTTCTCTCCTCAAGGCCACCTTAGAGACAGAGCTGTGCGCTTTGTTAAACATGCTTCTTTTAGATGTGCTTTGTTAAATGTGTGTCTTTTAAATGTGCTTTGTTAAACATGTGACTTTTAAAGTGTTGTTAAATGAGCTTTGTGCTCTGGTAACCTTCTTGTATGGCTGGTTCAGTGTACCCACTCAGAGTTTATTCTAAGTGCTTTCCTACAACCCAAGATCTTGCATTAAGTATTCTTATGGTCATGCAGATTTGTTTCATTATAGCATGGGCTTTGGTATAATCTTAGCCAAAAGGCAAAGAAGAAGGACACCATTTCACAAGGAAGAGAATTCAGCTACATGGACCCTTCCCAAAGAGCTGTAGTGTGAATCTGGGGCTGGTTAATTCACTAGTAGGCCACAGTATCCTCCATAAAAGGGGTGAAATGGAAGTTTCAGATCAAGTACACAGAGGAAGAATTGGAATTTGGTCATGATAGATGGATCACACAGATGGATATGATAGCTATCAGCAGTTAAGAGGACTTCTCTCTTGGAAACATGGCTTAAATACTCTGGGATCTTAAATACACCTCTGGAGTCTGTCAAATGGTCTCTGAATTATGTGCATTGTAAATCATACTTCATTTTGGAGAATGAGGGCCCTTCATTTTGGAGAATGAGGGACCAACTCAGGAATTTTATTGGTCAGAGAGCCAAGGAGATTTCTGCTGGTGGAAGAAAGACACTTGCTATTATCTTGAAAGGTAAAACCCGGACTACTCCTCCCATTACTTACATGTGCAAGAATTATAACCAGATACAGCTTGTATGGCTAATGAGTTTAAGAATAATTTTGATGGATACAGCAGGGTTCTGGGCTTTGATCTAACCAGTTCTATCAGCTTCTTTTTGCCAGATTAACTTTGCCTACTAAAAAAGCGTCCTTCAGTTAATTTAAAATATTTTCCAAACAATCAGGTTTTCCTACATTAATTAGCACATGAGTTTTTGGTGCTTTGTGAAATAAGCTAGGGAATTATTTAGCTTAAGAAAAAGTCTTAGAACTTGCCAAGATCTTTGCCAACGTTGTTGTTGTTTTACTATGCTCTATTAATGCAGATGAGCAACACATGTGCTTCTATAAATTGAATCTGACTATGGTGGCCCCAAGAATAACCCAAGGCACAAAACTGAGGGGAAAAAAAAAAAAAAGCAGAGAGACAGAAAATCTCTCTCATTATTTTACTATGAAAGTCTTAATTAGTCCCCAAGGTTTTTGTTATAAAATTCAGGTAGATAAGGCACAGAAACTTTTTTGTCAAGCAGAACTATGCAAAAAGTAGGACAGTGACACAAAAAGAGTTGCAAATTAAGCTAGACTTGTATTCCAACAAGTGAAATATTTATAAACCTACAGAGTTTTCTGTCCATGGAACAGGTAGCGTAGTATGAATAAGTTAAACAGTAGGAATTAATTAATTGAAAATTAATAGAATCCCACCAATCTTTGAGGTAAAAACTGCCTATGTATTTACTTATATATTGCAAGGAGAGATTATTAATGTCTTGTAGCAAGGTGATCCCAAATTAAATCTGAAATTTTGCAGCAATTTGAATATCACAAGGAAATAGCCCTCCCCTGACCAATTCTTTCAGCCTCCTCAGCTTAGTCTTTAAAACTAAACTTCTGATATTTTTGCTTGCCTGAACTATAACCTACTGCTATATTATCACTAATGTAAAGGCTGCAGTTCTAGAAAAAAAACCAGTTTATAGCTCCAGTACCTCTTGACAAGAAATCAGTGCTTGTATGTGACACAGGGAGAAGATATTTTGAATTCCCATTTCATCTCTCAACTTGACCTCTGTTTGTAGTCAATGATTAAGTATTCAGAGACAATAACATAATTCAGATATTCATATCTTGCATTTAATATATGAATCAGAAAGCAAAAACATCATTTGCTTACTCAAATGCTGCTAGCATTCTGCTATTTGAAAACAAGTCTCGAGTGCTGCCCGAATAGTCTTTTTTACTTTTCTCATGATTCAGTATACACTTCTGACGTGCTAATGATAACTTCTTCTGAGACTAAAAACTTGTACTCCAGCACCTGAGCACTGTGCTTATAAGATTAATACATTGTAGTAGTATCACTTTCTCTAACCTATCTTTACAGAAAGCCAGACATAATCTGAGCATGACTATGAATTCTGTTTTTTTGAACAACAAAGGAGTGACACCTTTCCTTTTTGCAAATCTCAGAGAGGCCGAGATGTGAGGCAGGTAGTAAGCTGCTCTGTGAAGTCAGGAAGTTTTAAATGTTCCAAGAGAAAAAAAAAAAAAAAGAATATCTATGGGACCAATATTGAAATACTGGAGCCAGGTGTTGTTATCTAGCTCCTCCTTGGAAATCTAGTCTTTAAAACCTATGTCTCATTGATTTCTCTATTTCTCTATATAGATGGGGAAGAAAGGATCTAACGATCTAATTCATGGCTTGGTATCCTCTTGTTCCCATTACACTGCATCAGGAAGCAGGATACACCTGATATTGTGGTCAGCTAAACATGAGACTGTATTCTCTTCCCAGTCAGGACGTTTAACTATTTCAAAGAGGACAATTGAAGGAAAAATAGTAATATGCAAAAAAACAACAGCAATGCAGACATCAAAATTGTTTTTATTAGTTAGATTCTAAAGCAATTACTGCTAGATTTTATTGCTAAAGAATAGACTTATCCTCAGATATTTTCTTCTCATCAGTTCACACAATATTTTCTATTTATTCACTAAGTATATTTCATTGACCAATTACTCATCTGTACTGGGCATAAGGAATGTAATAGTTGACTGGAGGATCCATACATTCTTGTATCATATTTTTCTACTATTAAAAATTTATGCACCGTACTTTACTTTACATGATTTACCAGAAAACCTTGTAAGTGATAATCCAAGATGTTAGGGGATTATCAAAAATTAAAGGTTGTTTTAAATACGTAAAGGAAAAAAAAAGAGAGCAATTTCAAAGGACAGACCTCTGGAACAGAAGTAGGTGGATTAGAGATATAGGACGTTGGCTATCTTCCATATGAATCTAACACTAGTTGGGTAGATGATTGTTAATTTTGGAGTGTTACACAGTTGTTGAATAAATAACATATGTATATATATATACACATATATACATATATACATATATATGGAGAGAGAGAGAGAGAGAGAGAGATGCTATTATAGAATATATAAATGGATTTACCCTGGACTTCAAGAGAACCGACTTTGACCTCTTCAGGGAGCTCCTTGGACCAGTCCCTTGGGTCAGGGTCCTGGAAGGAAGGGGAGTCCAGGAGAGCTGGCTAATATTCAAGCACCACTTCCTCCAAGCTCAGGATCAGTGTATTCCCACAAAAAAGAAGTCGAGTAGGCAGAGCAGGAGACCTGTATGGATGGCCAAGGAGCTCCTGGGCAAAGCTAACGAGAAAAAAAGAGTGTACAGCTTATGGAAGAAGGGACAGGCCACGTGGGAAGAATATAGGCGCATTGCCAGAGAATGCAGATGCAAAATGAG
>JAUBOD010000408.1:1085083-1129613 GCA_032353885.1 Nothura maculosa | reverse complement strand
GACCTGGGAGTCCTGGTTGACACCAAGTTAACCATGAGGCAGCAGTGTGCCCTCGTGGCCAAGAAGGCCAATGGGATACTGGCCTGCAGCAGGAGCAGTGTGAGCAGCAGGTGCAGTGTGAGCAGCAGGTCAAGAGAGGTGATTCTGCCCCTCTACTCAGCTCTGGTGAGGCCGCGCCTGGAGTACTGTGTGCAGTTCTGGGCTCCCCAGTATAAGAGTGATGTGGAGCTTCTACAGAGGGTCCAGCAGAGAGCTACAAAGATGATTAAGGGACTGGAGCATCTCTCGTATGAGGAGGACTGAGTGAATTGGGACTGTTCAGCTTGGAGAAGAGAAGGCTGAAAGGTGATCATATTAACATGTATAAATACATGAAGGGAGATTGTAAGGAAGAGGGAGCTAAGCTTTTTTCAGTGGTGGCCAGTGATAGGACAAAGGGTAATGGGTGCAAACTGAAGCACAGGAGGTTCCACCTGCAGGTGAGGGGGAACTTCTTTCCAGTGAGGGTGACAGGGCAGTGGAACAGGCTGCCCAGGGAGGTTGTAGAGTCTCCTTCTCTGGAGGTCTTCCAAACCCACCTGGATGCCACCTGTGCCACATGCTGTAGGTGTGCCTGCTGGAGTGGGAAGGTTGGACTATGTGAGCTATAGAGGTCCCTTCCAACCTTGAAGATTCTATGATTCTATTCTATGATTATATGCAGTCTACGTAGTTCACAATCCTTCCCTAAATAGATGAAGGCTGAGTAACTAAATTGCACCAAGTGACATGGGAATGAAGCTAATGCAAAAGGGATGAAATTCCTTTAGTTCCAATGGGTAATTTGGTGTCTGAGTATCTTTATAAAGAAAGATATGTCTATTCTGATATCTTCCTAAAAATATCTTAGGAAGAATATAATACAGTAATAAAGGAAGAGAAAAAGCTTTTCATGAATAGTACTGCAAGCATGATATGTCATAAACTTTTACAGAGGAAGTATTTTTAATACGTATATTTGTTCAAAAGCTTTAAGATAGTGGGGGAGCCACTGGCATGAAATGTTCTCACGGTAGTATTAAAAATGTAAAGCCTATCAGATTTTGTTGTTGTTGTTATTAGAAATTGAGACCATATGTCTCAAAAACATTATGAATATTAGAACTTCAGCAGAATTTGGACAGCTAGCCATGCTGAGAATGTAAGTTAACTATTTTGAATGTGCTGTCAGGGTGTTTTTCTGTGTCGGCCAAAATCCAAAAAGCAGAAAAAAGCAGAACAAGTAGCATTAAATCTGTATGAGTCTATACTCTCTGGTTGAACATAAGCTAGTATTTGTAGTCATCATGGGAGTCAAATAATATGGAACAACAAAAGTCTTTCCTTTGTTTCCTGTAATCAATGCAAACTTTGCCTTCTGGCCAGTCTGAGCCAGGTGGTATCATTTTTTGTTGTTGTTTATTTAAAATAAACTAAATGTATACTTTTTTTGGGGGAAAAATATTTAACCTTCAAAGCCTTGTAAAGGTTCAAAGACCATGGAAACAAAAGTGAAAATCCTCAGGCTGTTATTTTAATATGGAGATTTTTTAAAACACTAATTAAAGTATAACTCCAAAATTTTTCTTTCATCATTACTTTCCCAGTCTATAATCTGCTTCACCTTCTTAAATATTATTTATTTATAGACCTATTTATAAATTTGCTTCTTGGATGCAAGGATTTTCTCTTCTCCCAAAGGTTTGTATATGGCATACTAGCAGCAGAAAGGTGAAATTTATTTTCAGTTCAACTCTGCTAGCTTACTCTAGCTGCTTTTGCTGAGAATTAAATCCTTGACACTTGCAACACATGAACTGCAAAGAAATAGAGTTTTTGATGAATTTTGCAGACTTCCATAGGATATTTTTTGTCGTACTTTTCTTGTTTGTGACATAGACATATGGTTAAATGTTTATTCAAGTGTCTTGTAATTATCTAGTCATTACAATTCCTGATCTTTTTATTTTCCTCTGACTACAGTACACAAATATTATGCAACTACTTAACCATTATTAGGCCTTAGCAAATGTTTAGCTAGAGCATTAGGTCATTTTTTTTCCAGCCTTGGAAGTTTGTAAGGGAAAGCTCAATCAATTAGGAAATTCAAATCCACTGGATTTTAAAATCCAGGTTGTTCTCGCCTTTCTAGTATGTCAAATGTAATCCTGTTGCTTTTTCTCACTCCTAAATGGAGGCAGAAGCACTCGCTATCTGGCTAGCACAATTTGAAGATTGCTAGAGGGGTATATAGTCACTCACAGAGAGAATAGAGACCACAGTCCTACAGAAGAAGCAAAAGAGAGTGTAGTGATCAGGTACAACGCTTGACCAGGCAAAAATACTGCCCAGACTCCTGCTTCCACTTCTCATTTATCCTCCCTTCTCTCTACTTTCCTCTGCTTGTTATTTTACAATAAATCTTGATTTCTCCCCTTCTCCATTCTTTTTCCCTCCCAAATAAACAACCTGTCCCTAATTATTTTTTTAAAAAGAGCCCCGTTTGGCTACATATAAACACAAATTTGGTATTTATGATATTTTCTCTCTTTTGCCTTGACCTTATTTTGTATTACTGATAGGTTAACTGCTCTCCATTGGCTCCCCCATGTATGCTCCAATGCTCCCTTTAGATGTATATGAAATTCAGCCATTTCTCACATAATTACCTCTCAAGCCACTGTGAAATCCATCCATCCCTCATTCCTCCATGACTTTTGTCAGCATTTTTCATCATTATCTGTTGCATCAGTCATGCCTAGTGTGTTCTTATATCTTGCTTAGTAAACCGAATCTCAAAAAACCTGCATGCAAATCTTAATAAAGTTTACATTTTAATAGCTGTAACCAGAAAAATGTTACCATAAGTATGCATATATATATATATATATTTGCTTTTGACTTAATTTCTATATAAGAATTCTTATTTCATTTCACTTAATTGTAATACAATTTTTTTTGCTAGATTGTTAACATATGTTATATGATTGCTAGAATGGCTGGTCATCTAAGTCATACTAAATCACTACATACAATCAAGAGTAGCAGATAGTAAATAATTTCCTTTCTGATAGGAATTTTCAGACAATTTCAGATAATTGATTATGTCAAAAATACTTTCAATGATTTCCAGTTCACTTACCTCTCGCATACAATGAAATAACCACACAACTTTATTTAAAAATTTATATTCTTATTACTTATCAAGTTTATTCACTGTCAAAATTTGTCTTCAAGGTCATTGATGGATATTACATGATGACATTTCACTTTTATACATACTAAAAAGCATTAAAGCGGTAGCATTTACAATGACTACCTTGAAAGTAAATTATTAAGCAATATTTCCACTTTGCCTTCTTCCCAACCCTCTCCATCGTGAGCTTACAATATCATTCTTCTAAGTTAAGATAGTTTTTATTATTTATCACTGTTTATGAAAACACATATATTTGCATAGCATCTGAAGACATCCATGAGAGAAGCAGCAGCACATGCTATTTCCCTTCCAGACAAGAAAATACATAATTGTCATCTTTAAAGCAATCTTGGGAGTTGTTTATTTTTTTCTTTACCAACACCTATCTTTCTTCATATTAACCAATATGAGAAACCAAGAATGCTCCAGGTCTCTCAGATTAGTTGGTTTTGTGGGTTCAGTTCCTCCCTGTGCAACTCAGCAGACCCTGGTTTCTTTGCTTACTACACTAGATTTTAATCATTTGAAACAGGAAAGAGACAACAGGTCTTTAAAGCATCTACCGTGATTCAGTGCAGTGTATATATTTTATAACTATAAGACAGATAGTATGCAGCTCCACTTATACTCTCTTCTATACTCAAAACAAACTGCGCATTAAATTGGGAAGAGCAACTGAATTTCACAGTGGGAAGAATGCATTAGATTAAAATGATGCATAATCACAGATGTGTGATACTGCGTTTAGGAGGACAAAATGTTTCCAGAGAACAAAGCACTAGACATAGGTATTTAAAGAACTGTTTATTTCCTTTATCATTTACAAACAGGTGAACAGGGAAGAAGGGGCTGGCAATCTCCCTCAAATTAATTTTCAGCTGATAGTTCTGCTTTATTAAGGAGATAAGTAACTTGTATTGAATTACTACACAAAAAAGTTAACCGCCTAAAGAACTCGTAAATCTAAGGTTATCTAAAAAACAAGAACAAAATAGTATTTGTGAAGTGAATAGTGATAAGATGTGTGAACGTGCTATAAGCCAAATAAGTCACTGATCTAATGTAAGAGACTGCAGAAGCCCTTTGGTTGAACTCAAGATCAATGCTTGAAGTGTGGAGTTTCTTTTCCTTTGTTTGTCAAAGATTTCTCTTTGCAAGCTACTAAAGCATTCTCTTTGCTAATGATTGTTCCTAAACTGTCTCTGACAAGTCTTACCTCAGGAAGAAGGACATGTATTTATTTTTTCCTATTTGACCATACAGAAAAGATTAAACTGTAATTTTCAAAAGGTATGGCTGTCTCAAAGACATTCTGTAGGATCTGAAAAAAAAACAATGATGATGTGAAATGCAGCTTCCTGACTGCTACTGTGTCTGTTCTATGCACAGCCTCTTGCTTTTGTCTTCCCCAGTTCTTTTCATACCACATTTCTTGTTCTGTAAGTTGCTCCTTACCTTGTTGCCTATTTTTATTTGCACATATTTTGTATATGATTGGATTGCTGACAATGTTGAGAGACCTGAGGTGATGGAGCCTGCAGATTAGAAGAGGCATTAGAAGAGCAATTGTTGGCATCAAAGTTCTTGGATGCTGGAGATTCCCTGAAACGCTGAAAATCCCATTGCCTGGAGGATCAACTGCTCTTAAACACAAGAGAATGTGTGGTAGATAGCGTCATGGTTTTTACTTTAAAAATGTTTGGCCACTCCCTTCCTCAGCTTTTAACTTCCATACATCCTCAATGCATTATTCCCCTTCAAGACTCCCCTATGTGGTCTTCTTCGATGGGTTTGTGTTTCCCCAGCATAATTAGATATCTTTCTAGTATTTCCTCTCAGAGACAATCCTGGTAAGCAGATAACACTCTCTGTATGCCTGAAAAAGCTAGAGATATAGCGAATATAAAGAATAGTCTTAGAGAAAACAGTAAGATAAAAGGATCCTTTGCCCTGTCTGGGTATCTTATTCAGCCTGATTCTTCAAAGTCTGAGTCTTTAATTTCCAGTCCAGCTGTAAGCCATGTGTCATGACCTTGATAAGTGGGTGGAAATCACAGGGAGACAAACAAGAAAAAGAACCAAGGAAGGAGAGAGAAACTTCAATTGCAGTAGAAAGGACAATTAGTAGTTCAAAAGAAAAGTTTCTATTAGATAAACTGACAAGTTTCTTTTTTCTTACTTGAATGTAGCCTGATTGGCATATCCCATATGAGCCACCAGGCAATTCAAATGCTTCTGTTGAGTAACTTGTTTATTAAAATCCCAGATTTCCTTTCCTTTTTTTTTTTTTTTCCATCACTGACTTTTCCATTGAATCTATTATTAAATTTGGGGCTTTTAAATAATGATATTTGTGCACATTAAAAAGTCTCACTTTCTTTTGGATATTGTAAAATAGATACTATCTGGAAATTATATTCACATAGCGCAAAATACTGAAGAATCTGTCATCTTTTACACATCTTAGACGATATCCTTGGGTCCTGTGTTGGCTTGCTCATTGAATGAAATAAGCACAGACAGAAAGATCCTGGCCCTGCAGATAGCAATATACAGTTCTACATAAGTTAGTAGGGCTGCAATGGATCTGATTTTGTAGGTCTGAAAAAATGTCCATGTGAATTGTAAAGCTGATACTAATACGTCTTTGCCATGCATTCACAAACACATGTAAACCTTATCTTAACTAAATGAATTATTTTATAGCATATCCAAGGTGATGTTTTATAGTCATTGCATTTCTTAAGTAAAAGACAAATAGAGCTTTTAAAATAATACTATGACCATTTAAATTTAAATTTAGATATATAGGAACTGGTGGATCTATGTATGTATGTAAGATTATGTCCACTAAAAAGAAATGATGCTCTCACTTAGAAAATTATGCTATTGAAATGACAGCAAGAGCTTCAAAATTGAACATTTTAACATGTTCCTGTGACAGAGGTTATCATTCATTAATTTGCACTTTGAACTTCAGCCATTGTATCTGCAAACACAGCAGTATTGCAGATTTTGCCATTTTTATACCCTTTTTCTGTTATAGTTGGTCTACAAATATTTCACAGCTCTTCACACAATCCATGTATAGTCTTAGTCAGTAGCCATTTCAAAAGAGCACAGGAGAGGAAGATGGCCTGATATGTATTCAAGAGGATGTCAGATCAAAGCATTCAGGGGTGCAATAGAAAAAGCAAAACCCAGCACAATTCCTAGTCATGTTCATTCAGCAAATAATTCCTCAGATATTCAGAACCTCACCCAGATCTTCCAGGTGATAATTTGCCTGAGACAGAAATTTAACTGAAAATATTCCAAGTTTGTAAAATGATTTTTGTATTTCTGTGGACAATGCAAACACAGTTTAACTAAATTTACACTGTATGTATATATATTGCAAATCACAAATTTTCTCCTGAAAGTACTGCTAACTTTTTTTTTCCACTAAAAATATTCTTATCTACCTCTTTTTCATTACAAGAGGAATCTGCTGACAGACACAAGTGGCAGTATGCAGAGTTAGAGTAGAATAATATTAAGAAAATCTTTCTGATTCCCTGGATGAAGGAAAATCTGAAATAAGAGAAGGAAATGAAGTAATAATAATATCTAGCTCTAATGATCCCTACTGCTGAAAATGTAGTTGGTGTCATCTGCAAATTTTTAAAATAGGAAAAGAGTCATAGTAAGATGAGGTGACTTGTTTGCTCAGTAAATTTCAGGAAAATCATGTTGGAATACTCTTCACATTCCCTTTCCTCAACTTTAGCCTTCACTACTATTTACTACATTTCAATATGTCTAGATTGAAGACTGATAGAAAAAAATGTCTTTTTTATTTTGTTACACCATTGTCAGAAGTTTTTTTTTTTGAATTTCATTTTTGACTTTTGAAATTCTTCATACAAAAGGATCAGCCTTCACTAGGAAGTTTTCTGAAAATATATGAAATATTTCTAAAATATATAAATGAATAAATAACAAAAACATTATTCTTCATCCTTCATCCTTTACCATGTCCAAAAATCTCATAAATAAGCTAAACTGCAATCCTCATCAGCATAGCCTCCAGCACTTCTCATTTGGAATCTCACTCATTAAAGGGCATTTTACTGTGGTGCGTGGATTGAGGTCATGGTCCAGAGGGAAGGGCTTTTATTCACACACACATAAGATAAAATTGTTCTTTGGCTTCTGAATCAGTGAGAAAAATAGATTAAGTTAAAAAGTTACTTTCATACTCTGGCAATCTGTGATGAGAAAGCTGATCTTGACATGTGATAACTTCTTTTCTGTCACTGAGTAATGTGCTTGTGAAGGTAATGTCAATTTGTACATGTTTTAGATGTATACATTATAATAGAGCTGAATAGAATAGCATAGCACAGCACAAAACAGAACAGCATAACACTGCATAGCACAGAATACTTGTTTTTTGTTGGATATAAATCATGGTAACAAATATTCATCAACTTTCTCTAAAGGTATTCAAAGAGAAATTGCTATAAAACATTCTTCTCCTCATAAATTTCTGCATACACACACAAATATATATGTATATATAAACTAGGTACTTCCATTTAGTGCAACCTGACATTTATACTTCTGGCAAATTTTATGATGGCAATTATAGCCAACTGCTACTAAAAATATTTCAGGTAGAATCACCCCTGTGTATCTATGAAGAGCAAGAATGTGAATGCTTTATACTCTGTATTACTCTGATTATACCTTCCATATTCCTTTCTTTTAAGTTTAGTAAGTTCAAATAGCTGGGAGATATCAACCCCATGGCGGGAGTCTTTTCGTCCTGTTGGTGCATAACATTCTGCCTCCAATCTGAACCACGAAGCTGAACTTGAAAAATTTTTACATATATTAGGAAAGAATTATATAACAAGATATAGGAAGATTTATATAACTTCACAAGTTGTTGCATAATCTACAGCCAGATCCTGGAGGGAATGTACATATCTGTAATGTCTAACATCATTCAGTTCTGCCTTTTCTGTCCCTTTCCCTCAATCTGGGAAAAAAAAAAAAGTCTTAACTGGATTGGATTTAGCTTTTTAAAGCCTTACAGGCTGAGAAATAATTCTCTATCAGATTTATGTTTTAGTAAAGATTTTAAAACTAAAATTATCAAGTAGCTGTGCTTCACCAGGAGGAATCCTTCACACTTATCATAAAACAGCAATAAATTCCATGGTATTCAAACATGATGCTATTATCTACTTACTTCTACACTCACAATGCATAATATGCAGCAGCACTGGTATCTTACCTCATTCTCAAAACTTGTTGCCTTTTGCTGACGCAGTCAGATATAGCGTTTGATTTACATTTTAAAGCATCTTAATAGTGTCAGTAGTCTTCACTGTAAGAAAGTGAAGAAGTGTCTTGATTCCTTCTGAAAAGAGAAATGTGTACAGATAGTCTCTTAAAATTATATCCTGAATTCAACTGTACTAATTTTAAGTATTTTGTAGTGACACACAGGCCGGGATGAATAGCACCTTTTGGCATCACAGAAGAGTCTCTCCCCAACCAGCATCTCGATGGACCGAACCGACCTTTCTAATCAGCCATCTTTCTTTTTCAGGAAAGACAGGGGGAGTCAATGTTAATGGATATCTAACAGGCACCTCAATCAAGGATCAAACCTAAGGAAGAATGAATCAGGACCTATATTTCTATTATGATTTTTTATGTAAGAGGTATTTATTCACTGGAAGAGGGAGTGTGATTACAAATGTATACAGAGAATTTCACATATCACTCTTCATCTCTAATGACTAGGTGAGCCTGCTGCTTTTCCTGTGATGGTAACTTGTTAAACTGTTCTTCGCTGCTACATGAAGCATCTCCCCCCAGGAAGCCACCCTCTCTCTACTGCAAAAATTCTTTTGATTTTATTGTTGAATGTGGCTTTACCAAGTAGTTCTCGATATTTCAGGGTATTTGAAGCATTATGCAGCCCATCACATTCTTCTTTGTTGCTTTTTTTGACTTGTACTAATTTCCTAGGGCATTCATCAATTTAGTTGCAGATTTCAAGTCTGTCTGCTCAGTTAAGAATTTTTTTCCATTTTGTAATGTTAGTGGTTCTGTTCTACTGACTCCCCTGGGCTGATGAGTTGCCTGTGGCTGATAGCTTATTCATACATTTGTGCCTTTTTTATTGCTTTTTTTTTTCTTATTTAATAGTAAGGCTCAAATGTGTTTGGAGGAATTTGTACACATGTGGAATTACTTAGCATTCAACTCTGAATCCAATAATTAGACATGAATGAGGACATGCGTAACCATGCTCACCTCAGGCTTCCTGAACCATCAGAATAATTAGCCAAGCACCTCAGGCATGCTTTCCTTAAGAAGGAGAGATTTCCAGAAATATAATGTTACATTTCTGTGAGGCATTGAGACTATTTTGCTTAGCTGAAAAATATACGAATATATTCCCCTTTCGTTTTGAATGACACTTGGTTTCTACCTAATAGCCTCTTTTTCTCTTAGATCTTAATCATTTGCATCACTCTCTACAGAAAATAAGATCACAGATCAGAGGCTGAGAAGATATAAAATAGATTTCTTAGCTGGGCCATTGCCATGTAGAAAGAAAAACAAAAAAGTTGAGGCCTATGGGGGCTTGTTTCTCCCTTGGCATTGCTAGGACAGATATGAGACATGGTTTCACAGGTTTTAACTGTTTCATGAATAAACATGGTCTGCAGTCAGCAAAGCACCTTTTACAGGCACTATGTTCACTAAGGTAACTAAAAAAAAATGTTTGTGAATTGTTCTTTATTAATCTGTTCCTACATAGAGGACAGAATTGCAGAAAGAAGCATTATGAATAAGCTAAAAAACAAAATTTTCTTTTATAGTTGTGGACTATCATCATGTTATTTAATTTATTAGAATTCAAGAAAAAAAATCTTTCTGCTGGCAGGAATGTTTTCATTGTTTCAATCCATATATACAGGACATTAATAGATGACACACACTATGTTTTATGTGTCTACATCTGCTTCTTATAACTTCTCATAATATGAGAGGAGGTAGGAAATGACTGTTTTCTGTATTTTGTACTATGAGAACTAGAGTCCACCAAATGAAGCTAGGAGGAGATAGCAAAACAAAATAAGATCTTTCTTCATTCAACATTGTCAACTTGCATGGATAGTCTTCTCAGAGAAACTATAATATCCTTGAAAATATTCACAATCCAACTGGACAATCTAGGCTTACCCTGCTTACCCTGACCTGAACAGAGAAGTGGAGGATACATGACTTCTAGAGGTCAGGGATAGGTGCCCTAGATGATCTTCAGAGTTCCCTTCAACCTTAGAAACTGTATGTTCTGTGAAAATTGTCACGTAATGTTGATGAAAAAATTCATTTGATTTCAAGGTGAAACCTGGAAGATTAGTAGATATTACGCAGATAAACCACACAAAGTCTCTCAAACAAAAATAGTTGGACTTTGGGAAAGTATTAGAGGGAATATGAGACTGAATACTGATTAGATATGGCTGTCCTGTCCTTACTCTCCCCATTAAATCCATTATTGAAGATAGAATACTGAGACCTAAAGAGCCCTTATCTCCTGCATTCATTAATACTGTGGCCCTAACCTTGTCCCTTGAATTCTGGGAAGAGCTAAATACTAAATAAGAGCAGGAAAAACTTTTAGAAAATAGAAAAACAAAGCATTAGGAGATGTAGATTGTATCTTGGCTCATGATCTCTCATAGAATGACAACTTTGTTTTTGAGAATGAAGAGATGAAGAATGATTACCCATAAGCAGCATTTCTCACAAGTATAGTAAAGACAAAGGAAGTTTCATCTGAATATGAGGAAAAACTTCCTGACTGTGAGGGTGACAGAGCCTTGGAACAGCTTGCCGAAACATATTGTGTAGTCACCTCCTCTGGAGATACTCAAAACCTACCTGAATGCAATCACAGACTCACAGACTCACAGAATCATTAAGGTTGGAAGGGACCTCTAGAGATCATCCAGTCCAACCCTCTGCTCCAGCAGGGACGCCCAGAGCATTGGGCACAGGGCAGCATCCAGATGGGTTTAGAAGGTCTCCAGAGAAGGAGACTCCACAACCTCTCTAGGCAGCCTGTGTCAGGCCTCTGTCACTCTCACAGGAAAGAAATTCTTCCTCATAGGGAGATGGAACTGCCTGGGTTTTAATTCCTGTGCATTATGACTCTACTCATGGAGATGTGCTCTAATAGTCCCTTCTAAACTTAGTCATTCCTTGATTCTAAGGTATCAATCATGTTTTCAGTCACAGCATATGGAAATTGTTCCTTCTGTAAATTTTAACATTCCTTGTCTAAGTCTTAAGTCTGTTTCTAAATGAATATGAATTCTTCCATCCCTAAACTGGAAGTGGATACATGAGAGATGCAAAACATATGTATAGCTTGTAAAGAGCAATTCCTCACTAGATGAAAGGACAAGATCCGTCACATATCATTAGTCAAAGAAAATTCAGATTTTTCCTCCATTTGGATTACTTATGCTGCACAATAAGGAAAGAGAAGGCAAAACCTCTGGCTTTTCTGCCATTGCCTTTTCAAGTGGCCAAACTCCTTGGCTGTGGCAGGACTCTATTCACATAGGGAAATACTGTTATGACAGTACATTGAGGCACTTCCTTCTTGGTTTCATGACTTAACTACAGCACTTTTCATCTTATTCTTACTGTCAGTGGTAGACTGTGAAGTATGTTTATGTGCATATAAGACAAGAAAGAGCTGTGAGACTATGAAAATGCATCACTCAAAAGTTCAGTGTGCTGTCACTCATACTTTAAACTGGTTATACACCTCATAGTCATGCCTACATATAAGGTAGACCAAATACCTTGTGAAGCTGGGACATCCACTAGTTCACTACTTTTTTATCTATTGCAGATATTATAATCTCATGAGCATCATCATCTCATCATCAGTAGCTGTTATTTCAGTAAAGTGAAAGAATTCTTCCAGTTTATCTCAAGATTTGTTAAGATGGGGTTCCTTTTACTTAGATTCACATTAATCATCTAAATTCAGTAAGAAATGCTCATTCTAAGATATCTCTTTAGGATAACTGAGTAAAAATACCTCAGAGAACATAGGAAAATGGTTAAAGGGATTCAGATCCTTGACATCTATTCAGGTTCATATTTATGCAATTCTTTTACTGCTGCTTTGTAGGTCATACTTTCTTTTTTACTTTTCCCAATTAAAACAAATGCTAACAACATTATGGCAGAGTACTCTGAAACTGATAGATTCAGGAGGCTTTGGAGATGTTCAGATGTCCAGAAGACATTAGAAAGCTTCCTTTGTGTACTTCCTCAAAACCTGACATTACCACACTAGCGGCTGCCACCCAAGAAATGTTCAATGATTGTAGCACATGGCTTGAAGTTTTATTGACAGCTGATTTTCTGCCTTTCAAAGGACTAAGACATATGCATGAGTCAACATTAAATACTTAGGACCAGATTTGCAGCTGAAATGAATTGGCATGGTTCCAATGACTATGATTACACCACCTGAAATCATACAGGCAAGTGTTAGGCAAGAGAATAACAGAGATATGAAAATGTCATTATTGCACTTGCAATTGAATATCAGGCTGGCATTTAGTGCAATAAATCAACTTGTAAATGATCTTCGTTGCTAATTGCTCTTGTCTTTGAGGCTATTAGTAATGTAATATTTGATTTAATTGTTTAATAAATTAAAAGTTCAGTAAATAAATGATCTAAGAACAGACTAAGCATTTTAAGGCAGCTAAAAGCCTATGAGCAGCTTATAGTCATTCACTTTATTTTTTATTTAAATGAAAATCTAGAAACGAAGACTCCATCACTGCAGAATAATAACAGATAACACATGGCAATCAGTCTACGGCAAGTAGCACAGAGGAAGCTGCATAGTTCTGGGTCTGTTTTTCATGGACTGTTTGGTATACATCAATCATCTGTTGCCAATATGATATAGTCATTCATCCATTCAGAGAAGTTAAAAAATGTTATTTTTTCTCTTCCCTATGGTCTAATAATTGTAGAGCATTTTAGTCAACATATAGTTCTTGCTGGTCAGAAAATGTAACTTAGAAGTTTTGGGGGTAAAACCACAGTGGTGGTTGAAACCAGGATTTCTATTATAGTTGTACTCCTTGAACCGATACTGAACATGTCCATAAAGACAATATTTATATTATTAAACTGAAAGAAATTTAATATTATTATTTTGTAATATTTTACTTAAAAATAGTGTAGAAAAATTTAGCTCTTCCAGGATTAAGAAAACTCTTTTGAAGTTCTAGTCATCTCTTTAACGCTACTTTCAACATAAATTTTTTCTGAACTTTATAAGCTATATGTTATATTTTTTAAATGATAAGTGAATAATGAGAATATATTTTGATCACCAGTAAAAATCATTTTTAAAAAAGATAAGATTTACTATTTTACTCTAAGATATTATTTCAACTTTGTACAGTATAGAATCTGTAAGAGTCGGTGTGTAAGCCACCTCTTATATATTGGCAGAGCCTAACAAATAATACCTCAGGCATCCACTCCTAACATATATAAAGTAGTCAAAGAATGTTTATTAATTTCTGCACATAACTCAGACAAATGATAGAGGTTCTGATGAAAGCATAAGCGAAAACCCTTTCTTCAGAAGCTTATTGACAGGGTACTGAACTAAGGAGAAGGCTCAGCTAACTTGGGCTTATTGTTGGAAAATATCTTTCTATCAGAGCTAGTAAGTGAGCCTAACAAGGGAGGAACCCTGGTGGACCTGCCCTTTGTGAACAGAGAAGGACTGGTGGTGGTGAGAGGCTGTCTTGGGCATAGTGACCATGAAATGATAGTGATTTCACTTCTCGGTGAAGCCAGAGAAGTGTCAGCAAAAATACTACATTGAACTTTCGGAGGGCAGACTTTGGACTATTTAGGACATCAGCTGGGAGAGTCCCTTGGGAGACAGTCCTGAAGAGCAGGAGAGTCCAGGAAAAAAGGAGCCAAAAGGGTCCAGGAAGGTTGGGATTTCCTCAAGAACGGATTCTTAAAGGTGCAGGAGCAGGCTGTGCCTGTGTGCAGAAGGACAAGCCAGTATGAAAGGAAACTGGCATGGTTGAGTAGGGACTTATTGTTGAAACTCCAGGAAAGAAAAAAGTTTACTACCTTTGGAGAAAGGAGCAGGCAACTTTTACACGGAAGTTGCTAAGATGTGTAGAGAGGAATGGATGGCCAGGCCCAAACAGTGGTGGTGAGTGGAGTTAAATGCAGCTAGTACTAGTTACGAACAATGTTCCCCAGAGGTCAGTGTTGGGGCTGGTCCTCTTTAATATCTTTATTGATGATCTGGATGAGGGGATTGAGTGCACCCTCAGTAAATTTGCAGATAACACCAAGCTGAGAGGAAGAGTTGATCTTAGAGTGCTCAAGGAAGGTGTAGATGAGGCACCTAGGGACATGGCTTAGCAGGTATGATGTTGAAGGATTTACGGTTGTACTAGATGATCTTAAATGTCTTTTCCAACCATAGTGATTCTAAGATGTTTTTTGCCCTCAGAAATGTCTAATTAGTAGGAGAAGATGGGGACAGTTGCAAGGGAACAGTTCTGCAGTTCAAGCCTTCTGTCTGTCATGCTTTGCAGCTTGGAAAGATGCCAAAACAGGCATGTTGAGTGGCTGGTATAACCAATAAGCAATCCTGAGCATGGCTTGCACATGTTAATTTTCTTTGCTGCGAATTTGGGAAGGTCAAGTTTTATTCCTGAATTGCACTCTGTTGCATTTTGAAAGCACAGAGTTTTTGCAAGGAAGGCTAGTTTGTTTCTACATAGTTGTAATGGGAAAGGAAATTACATTTAAAGGACATATTTACAGGTTACTATGGAGAAGACTTTTTTGTATGTATGCATATGCATTTAGAACAGGTAGAGTATTTAAGTGTTTCTTCTTCATTGCTAATTTAAGTAAGAATTGAGGCTTCTTTGGGATTCAACTTCCAGTTAATTTTAGAGCTCAGTTGATTCAAGCACCTTCTAACTTCATAAAAAACAATCACTACAGCATAGAGATCCTATCAATCATAGCAAGGTTTGCATGCTTATTTAGCTAGCTTGTAATTAAAGGCAGCTAAAAATATCATGCATGAATGGCAAGTTTCTTCTTTTTTATTTAGCTCATCTCCTTCAGAGAGAAGACACAAGTCCCATCAATCACACAGTTGGTAACTGAAGTCATTATCACTAAAATTAAGGCAATTATATACAAATGAATATTAATGAATCCTCCAGTCAAAATCAGGGTCAGTTCCCAAGAATTTTAATAAAAATGTAGAGAACTCCTCTTTCCCATTTAATCTTTTCTCAAATAATCTACACAGAAATGGACCCACCTTTTGCATTAAGCTAACATCGCATATCATGGTCTTAATTAAATTTTTAGCAATATTTTTCTGTCATAGTGCAAAGTGATGTGTTAATTAACATTGCTCTCAAAAAAGTGACACTATGTTACACTAGCATAGCTTTGAAGTTGCCACTTGCAGTTAACACTAGATCTATTATTATAAGAAAAAAAGGTTAATGCAAGATGAGAGACAAAAAGACTGCATTTTTTAAGTTGCAAAAAAATTATATGATCTGGACATTCACAGCTCAATATTTGTGTCCTTCACAGCTCGGAAAAGACTATTAGTTTATATTGCTTCCAGTCTATCTTATGTTTTACTTACGAAGCATCTAATGGTAGTTGGAAAAGGAGTAAACATAATAACTTTCTTCAAGTGTCTTGGGAAGGGTCTCAGTAGCTTTAAGGTAAGCAGTGGCTCTAGGTAATGAAGCACAGATGAACAGCATAGTGGACAGCTGCATCTGCAGCTGGATGCAGCTGTATCTCAGAGGTTCAGGGCAGATATTTCTCACATCTGCAATCAGACTTGCAGGCCAGTGGCCTTAGGAAAACTTCTTGGTTATAACTATTAGCCTTTCACTTTCAATATAAGTAAGATAATTCTTCAGTGATTGATAAGATCTTTTAATTTTCCTATATTTATCTACTTGCTGTAAGTGAAAACCACTGTAGTGATAGCAGCAATGAAGGTAGGTGTTTATTTAGCCCTTTCCCTCATCAGTGCAATTAAAAATGAAGAGAGTGAGTCACCTGTCACTGAAATGCTGCCACTTCTGAGGTGAAGTGCTCAGAAAAGATGAGAAAAATCTGGTCTTGGTTTTGATCTCTTTTACAGCAGATTTATTCTTTTGCCTAACTACATGAGCAGATGGAGTCACTGCTCTGCTGATGTACACTTGAGGAAGCAAAATTGGATTCAAAATCTTTATTGTAAGGATAGGGCGAAATTAGTTAGGTAGAATGTCATCACTCAAGCTGATGTTTTGTTAAATATAGGAGTGAACAAAATAATTGTTTAGGTTGTAAATTGGCAGTCCTTTGCTACTCTGAAATTGCCTTAAACTCAGCTTTAACAATAAACAGGAGCACATTGCAGGGAAACAAGAATGATATATCTGCAAAGGGATCATATTTCAAGTTTAAATTTCAAATCAGTAAAAACTTCAAGAAAACTAGTCCATCTTCATTTTGAAGTGTGTAAAATGGAGATGGATTAGAGAAGTTTGCATGTTTTGGTTCTTTTTTCTTTCAGGTTAAAGCAGAAGAGTTATATGTCTTAAGTCTAACATTACCATGTCTAAAGCAATCTCAATTGATTAAATAAAATCCATGGACTGGGAATAAATGTATTGATTGTAAGTTGCTAAAGTCCCAAGAAGAATTGCAAGTGACCAGCGTTTGCTTATGCTGTGTGAAAATCTAAAATAGGCACTTTCTTTCATTTAACCTAATAACAAAATACGTCTTAGATAGGCTTTTTGTTTTATAATAAATGATTGGCTTATTCAATGAAAGAAGTGCTTTTTAGAAATAAAAGCTGTTCATGGTCACAAGTGTTCTCAGCATATATATATATATATATATATAAATAAAAATAGAGAGAGTTCCCTCTAAAAGAAACAAGACTTCATTTTTTTAAAGTAAACAGATGCTTATAAATATTGCATATGACTCAGTCCTGCTGACGACTCGCTTTCAAGCAAATAAGACAGGCACAGATAAGAAAGCTAGAGGGCTAGGTAAGCAGCAGTTGAAGGAAGCAATACTTTCATAACAAACCTGAGTTCTAGTTTCATACGCATTTATCTTGGCATCAGTGTTTGCTTGTGCACCTCCCAAACCACCCTGATTATCACTCCTTCAGATGAACCAGTGAAATCACTGTTTGGTGTCATACTGAACAGCATCAGAGAAACCACTTCGGATTAAAAATCTCCCTTATTTTTTGTCGCTGTGTTTTGGGGCATTTTTGCTGCTGAAAGAAAAGATTGTGAATGTATATTTGCCCTGTGTTTTATTGCTTTATATCACACCAAGCAAGATGTTAAATGCTACCATTCCAATTATATATTTTTATGGTCACCTCTGATCAATCATCTCTGATTAAAGATGGCCAGACATGGTTTACAGTGCCAGAAGAGGTTTCCAGGGATCAAGATCTTTTTTCACATTCTGGTTTGAAAAGAAGAGCAAATATTGAAAATACAGATCCAATTGAATCAACATAAATATTGCTATTAATATTATTGATATGATTAAGAGCCCTCATTCTAAACCTGCTGTACTGCTAAACAAATCTCAAATACAAAATTTAAAAAAGCCTTTCACTTCAAAACATCATTAATAAAAAGTTAGTCATTTTCAAATTTTATACCTTGAATATTTTTTTTCAAAATGAGTTATTATAACTGACATCATTTATCTACATAATTTTAGTTTTATCACTCTATGGCCCTATCCACCTGTAAGTCCCGTTCTTATATTTTATAACACTGCCATGGGGCTGTAACTTTAGTTATTTTGAAAGTGACTTCTAATGAAGTAGTTGACTCATCATTTAATATAACAAGAATATAGGAAAGCTCTTGACATGTGGCTAGTTTTAACAATGAAAATGTCCTTCTCTGGTTTTTGTGTCTTCCAACCATCATCTCCTGTTTGCATAATAGTAATAATTTTAAGGCTCCTGCACAACCAAATTCAGGCTCTGCTAAAGTAAAAAACCTTTTAGAAATATTTTTGCTTGAGTTTACTTTTTTGTTTGCTTTGTTTTGCTACTACTTTCTTAGAATTATTATTTTTCTTGTTTTGAGCCTGTATTTGAACAAATCCAGTTCACATTCATTTGTTCTTGTGCCACCTTACTCAAAGGTTTCTTTTGCCTTGCCTAGGCATTTTCTTCTTTCTCCATAAAAAAGGCCAATCCTTTCTCACATTCCAAACTTGACAAAATAATCTTTCTACTCTTCTCCTTACAGGAGCATCTATTCTCCCTCTCTGCAACTTCCTAGTGGCACTTCTATGCATATTTTCAGACCTGTTTCATCTTTTTTACATTAGGATGGGTAATTCTTTATAGGTATAGTCTTGGTAGAGTTTTGTACAATGATACTAATATCAGAAATACCAAATTCACAAATGCAAGGATTAAAAACAAATCTTGTCTGGATCATTTATGTGATCCTCACTAAATTCTGGTACTCCTGTCAATCTCATGAATATTGGAGGTCAGACCCAGATGTAGTGTCTTGCTGGCACTCTCACAAGTGCTGCACATAGCAAGACACCCTCCGTTATTGCGGAGTATGGGTGTTTCCCTTTATACTTGCCTCACTTCTACACAAATTCTTCTGCTTTCTCTGCTTTCAATCTCACATATGCCTTAATTGGCTTTTGTTCCTACAGTGATGAGGAAGATATGTTGTAATAGGATGAAATTACTACTCTCAAATCATTTCTCAGGAGCCCATGATTGTGCTGTTCCACAATATTACATCCAGGCTATCACAACAGAATAAGGTACTAGCTGGCTATGTGAATTTTCTCCATACTTTTATTTAGATACAGAGTTCTTCTCACTTCTTGTTGCATTTCAGTGGTAAGCACAGAGCTCCCTCTACACATTTTGTCAGTCGGATAAAACACTTTGGGATCCTGCTAGATGCTGCTAGATGAAAGGTACTAGACAAACATAAGTCATTATCATTAACTGCTACAGCTCTCAACTATAGCTAAGAACCAAGAAACTAAACCAAGCTGTTAGGGACCATCTTAGTATTGATAAAAGAAAATAGTTGACATTTGCTGCTGGCAGTTTTACTTAGAGATATGTGTCTGCTAGTCTGAGAAAGATATCATCAGCTGTGTGAAGTCTGAGAGATCTCAGAGGAAGCAGCAAGAAGAAAGGCCTGTAAAGGACTGAGGTTTTTTTTTTTTCTTTTTTTTTTTTCTTTTTTTTTCTGCTTGGAAAGACAGAGCTTCTGAAATACTAAAACAACTAATGGGGCTTACTGGCAGGCACTGGTAAAGGAACTGCGGGAAAATTTGATCTTCCCTGTTATGAGCTATGACCTTCAATGGTACAGCTTCTGCATGAGTAACAACACAGCTGTAAATAGAACTTTCAGATGCAATAGTGAAATTGAATTCACATAGAAAGGAATTGATATGGGAATGCGTGAAAAAGATCTAATTTGCCTGCGTTCCTTCTCTTTTGAAAATACAAAGATGAGACACGTTCTAACTTGCTTATCAGTCTTTAAAATACACATTAGCTACAGCATGGTGTGTATAGACGAAAATTGTTAGTACTTTCCATATGCAAAGAAGAAAATACGTAATTAAACAAACACATCAGGAGAGAAGAAAACACTAAATATTTGCTCTCTGTAACAGTGTAGCCTATTTAAAACTCATTCTTTTGTTTTCCTGTTTCCTTATCCATATCTTTAATTGTTGGAGGAATTTCCATGTGCTCACTTCAACATACTCAGCAGAGGTCTTCTACTGTACCTTAGAATAGTCTGGATTTCAAAACAATTTAGAAGGAGTCAAAAAAAAACACAGTTTGTGAGATGGGGCAGGCATGACAAAATGCAGATTCCAAACTCCTCTGTTTGTGCCTTGTTTTTATGTGTTTTGTAGTTTGTAATTCCACATTCCTTGTCACAACCCTTAACATCTGGATGAAAGATTGCTTATCTTTAAGATATCTTTCAGGTGTAAATCCAAAATTGTTCTAATAATGAAAGACAGGAGTAAGATTTGCCCTCAGAAAGTAACTGCAGTACCAAAGTATACACTCCTTGGCAGGGTAACATTTTTCTTTATTGTTTTGTTTTAATTGGCTATGTCTTTGAATGTTGAGGAAAACATGTTCTCTCTGATGGCAGGTGGAGTAAATAACTTTCCAAAGGGCCATGTTTCCATTTGCTGTAGAGACAACCTTGGGGACAAGATTAGATTATGTGTTACCTGGACTAGCTCTGCTTAATATAGATTTCCAATAAATAAATAAAATATAATGAAATGATTCCAGAAAGATCAGCTTTAAAACTATTCAGTACATGATGGTGAATGCACACCTAACTATGAGCATGTGAGTACATCTTCCTCTATTTTATCGTAGAATCATAGAATCCTTAATGTTGGAAGGGACCTTTAGAGATCATCTAGCTCAATTCCCCTGCACACATAGGATCATCTAAAGCATGTGGCACAGGATAGCGTCTAAGCGGGTTTTCTGGAGAACTTTTTTACTTTTGTGCTTTATTTTGAGAATCTACGTAGCTATGGTGAAGCCAAATACTATAGTGAATAGGATTTATAAGAGTCATTTATTACAGAAGACCCACAGCACTGAATAGCACCGCTCACATAAGTAAATATAAAATGTAGCATTTTTTAGCATTAAAAATTATTCTGGAGATCATGGCATGCTTTAAATATTAAAGAATATGTAATCTTCATCTTCTTTTCAGTAACATGTGTTATTAAAGAGAATGGGAAGAATAAGGTACTTGAGTATTCTCAATTTAGTCTCTACTGAGAGTCCATTTTTTTCTTTAAAAAAGGAGATATGTAACACTTATGAAATGAGCTCTGCATGGGGAGTTATGGAAATACCTGTTATTGATCTGAAGAGGAATTAAACTAAAACAGTATCTCATTACAACACCTTTGCAGGGAACTGGGAGTTTTTCAAGAACAAAATGGATAGTTATGTTCATTATGCTTGAAAAATCTTATTTTAAAAGACTTTTAATGAAAGACAGTCTGTGACCTTTTAGCTGTTGCACTGCTATTGTGGGAATGACTTTTTCATTTTATTGTAATAATTATGTTAGCAATGTCTAGCCTTTTTTTTAATTGACAGTAAGTATGATTAGGAATACAATAGCACCACCTGAGACAAGGTAGCTGCCTACCTGCCTTGTCAGTTCATAAACAGAGAGTTAAATTTAGCCTTCATGTGAATAATCATATTTTAATTATCCATTGTTTCTTAAAAGTTAAGTTCAGAGATTTTGTTCCATACTAAATAAAAAAGGAAGAAGAAAAACAGCAGCAACAACAACAAAGAATGTCCCACAAAGCATTCAAAAGTTAGTTTTACACTTCTTGTTTATGTTCTGTTTAAAGTAGCTGTTCAATTACTTTAATCCTTTCCACATTACAGGTTAGTAAGGCTAAAATTTTGTTCTTACTTCCATGTATACATATTTCTGTACAAGCACCCTTATTTCTGGAAGGATTGAAGACCCACTAATCCATTGGATGAAGAAAACCTTTGCAAGCTGTATTTCAAAATTAGTTTTTAATTTAAGATAAACCTTGTGGAGACTTTCTGAACTCAGAAAAGGCATTGCCAAAATGATATTTATGACAGAAATAGATCTGATGGTGAAAGCTGTCTATATGACTATGAGTATGGAAGTTAAGTCACAGTAAAATGCAGTTTAGCTGAGTCCGATTCATTGCATGTGTACTATCTGGGTATATTGCCTAGAATACTACTTTCTCGGACTCAGCTATACAAACTTGCAAAACAACTGAGTCAGCACATAATTTAAAAATGCACAAAACTGCAGAGGTCAAATTGAAGATCAGCCTGTTTAGGCTGCCCTACTTTCTCCCTTAAATGACATCCTGTTGTTGTCTTGCATGCATCTTCTTGGGCTTAGGTTTTGGTACTTAATAGGCACGTATAGAATAAGCATGGTATGCCAGGACTTGAGGGCTTGTGTGACCTGGTAAAGATTTTTGATCATTCATATTTTCAAGGAAAATAAAAAATTGCATATAGAAAACAAATAGCATGCCTTCCCTGCTAAGTATATAGAAAGGTGCCCATTTTAGACATAGCAAAACAAAGTATGTGCCTGTTAAATCCTCTCTAAAAATTAATGATGTGTTTTTCTGAGTTTATATAATCGCTGAAATCTACACTGCAACTTGGTATTTGGGTGAGGGTTTAAGTTGGAGTGCAATTTTTTTGTGCACACTGCTACTGATAAATAGACATTAAATAGTGCTTAAGTACACTTTTTTCAGATCTCAGATGTTAGCAATTTTTTAATTATTTAGTTTTCAGAAAGCAGATCCACTGTAATTTTGCTTCCTATGAACAGCAGAGAACTATAGGAGAGGAGGCATTATTCAAGTTGTCAGACAGGCAATACTTCTGTTAAAACATTGTTTTAATCAAACATTAATTAATTGAATGTTCTTCTACAGATTCATTAATCTAATTTTTATTTTCTTTATAAATGAAAAACCATACAGATTATGACAAAGTCAGTGATTATTTTGTCATGTCTGAATTTTATTCTTGTGCAGTTGGGCAATGGATTGAACCTCAATATGGTCAAAATACCTCTCTCTGCCTGCTCAATATATCAGAAGAGAAAAAACCAGCTTCTGATGTCCTTCATTCTCATTGACTTGTAAATTATTATAGATGCTAATTACAGAAAGAAACAGTCCCAAACACATAGCTGAGAGTTTAGGAAATGTCATGATGAATAGCTGACCAAATTAATGGCTTTGTTTCATCTACTTTTTTTAAAGTCCCACTGAACTCCTCAATGCGCCGTGGTTAAACAAACTTTCATAGAGTAAACAGAAAATTTAAAGTGGGAAAAGCTAGGAAGATATATTTACACATGAAGTTATATAGATATATAGACATATTGCCCAGGTTAAACAGGAATACAACACTGAGTGGTTGCAGTATCATGTCTGTGACAATAATATTTATTTCGTTCTCTCCTTTGCCTCTTCATTCTTATTTTTGTTAAATCACAGTAGCGGAGGATTTTGTAATGCTACTGTTATTGGTAATAGTGGTATCTTGAACCTTTTGCAGAGCACAGAACATCACTGTGTCCTGTATAAATCCACAGTGCACTTACAACTTGCATAATATGTACTGTTCTGGTGCACCTATCTGAAATAAGTTATAGTATCAAATGTATAGAAAAGTGAAAGAAAGATCAGAAATATGGAATGACTTTCATAAAAGTCATTTTAATCAATTAAAAGTCATTTTAATCAATCAAAAGTCATTTTAGTCAATTAATAGACTAGAACTCCTCAGTTTTGCTAGGAATATGAGGAAGGCATTAATCACAATGACACACTGAAAAGGAATAAGAACAATTATTCACTACATGACAAATACAAGAACGAAAGACGATGCAATATATTATTAGGCAGAGGGTTTAACTCAAACAAAAGTAAGTGCTTTTCACATGGTGCATCATTCAGCTATGGAATCCATTGCCATAGAATGCTTTAGAAGCAAAAGCATAAATGAGCTTTAAAAGGTCAGACAGTTTCATTCAGAATTGATCAGGAGATGGGAGTAAAACATTGCCCAGATGCAATCTCTGTCCCAAATCACTAAATATATGAAGCTAGTAGGCAGTATGTGGAAAGAAGGATTGATCTTAAATATATTTGGTTCTTTTTTATTGCTCAATAAGCCTCTGTTACTGAGCCATTCTCAGAGATGGAAAACTGGGCTAGATGGATATTTGTTCTAACTCAGTAGGGTTCTTTTTATGTTCTCCATTATTTTGCCAGTCAAATAGATAGTATCATTCCCAACTATCTTGTTTTATTAGGAAAATACATATCTAGCTTAATGGCAACAACCTAACCTGAAGTTTGGTAAATTAGAGATACCACTGTTGATAACACAAATGTTTGCAAGAAATACCCCACTTGAGGTACTTCCATCAGTAGAAATCTCCCCTTCTGCCAAATCTTTAGACTTGCAGAGAATATAAAGTAAAAAGCAGAAGGAAAAGAGTGAGATTGTAGATAAATAGGTTAGATTAGTTCAGATAGGGATTGGCTGAGAGTTAATGCTAGCCCTTGGTTATGTATTAAAGAGGAGACAGGTAGGACTGAATTAAAGACAGAAGAGGAAGATAGATAGAGATTGTGTGGGAATCTAAGTTCAGTTAAGCTGGCACATGCATCTGCAAAGTACAGGATTAAAGTACTGTACCGAAAAGCGAGGGAACAGTTCAGATAAGAAACCAAAGTGCTGGTATTTGAAATATAACAATTTGCTCATTGAAGGAATATTACTAACAGATTTGAAAAAAGAAACTTTGTTTGATGCTTGTATTAATAGCATCAGCTTCAACAAGTCAAGTCTATACAGTAATTACATAACTATATGTGAACATGTTTACTCCAAGTGACTTCTTTTTGACTTCTCTCCACACATTAGCAGCTCATTCCCTTCAGAGATAGAGTTGCCCACTGAATCTGGTTATTTTGTAGATTCCATCATGATTTTGAGACATCTGTGCAACTATGTGCCTTTCTATAGTTGTTATATTTTTTCATGACTTTTTTTTTTTTTTTTTTTTTGGTGACAAGACTGACTATCTGGCATATTTTAGCCTCCAAAGCAGATGCTCATGGCCCATAAAATACTGAACTATTAAATATCTGTGAATGCATTAAGGAGCCAAGGCTGAAGTGTACCAACAGCCATTATGAGAGTTCAATCAATATGAATACTCAAATTACAATGCCACTGTTTAATTCACAGGTATGATATTTATTATAAATTACAGCATAATTTACAGGTACAGCAGCAACATTTTTTTAATGCAGATATGTACATTAACTATTATGTCTATTCTTTACAGATAGCTGATGGAGAGACCTGAGAATGGAACAAATATAAAAGAAAGAGAAAAAAATATATATTATCTCTTTCTATTTCTTTCCCTTTCTCATCCTCCATGCAGTGAGGAACTGGGCAGGTGAATTCTGTTTGGGGTAAGACACCTACACTGAGGTTTTTGAATGTATGCTGCATGATAATTCCCATTCTCACCTTTCGATAAGGATTGGTTGGTTATATACACATATATATATGTATATACACACATATGTATACATATGTATTGATTGATTATATACAGTTCCTAATGCGACATTTCCTAGGATGTCTGAACTATGTGCACAGGCAGATATGATGGTGACTTACAAGAGATCCACACCCTATTCTAGAGGCGGTAAAATGGAAAATCACCTACAGTGATTCTTTAGGCACTGTAGGCTTGGGGTACCACTTAAGACAACCAAAGGAGTTTAGAAGCATCAGTACCAGAAAGTCCTATTGATGATATTTGAGATCTACCCTCTCAAAGTGCAACTTATTTGTTCTTAAAAGAACTGGCCAGTTGATGTGAGATAACTGACTTGTAACTGCAATCCAAGTAGTTTGAGGAACCGTCCAGTTGTAATTTGGCCAACAAACATTAGAAAGATCTGTTTAGTCTTTGTTTAATGGATGAGTATGTGAACAAGAATTGTGATGAGGTTTTACATGGTTAAAAAGGCAAATGCTCATCTGCCACTGTATGCAAGAAATTTCGAAATCAGTATCCAGTAAGAAATAAAGCAGAGAAAACTAGCAATCAGCAGTTCATTTAACAAACAACTGGAAATTAGCAAATGGGCTTCAATTCTAAATAACATTTGTATATTTTGTCATATAATGTGTAGATGAAAACAAGTCTTCTACTGCAATAGTAAGTCTCAATTTAGCAAAAAATGATGACTTTAGTTTAGACAAAATCTCTGTGCATAGATCTTTTGCTTCTTTTTTTCAACTGGTCTTTGAAGTGAGTCTATTTTGGTAAGTTTTAATCTACCTATTGGAAAAATAAGTTATTTGGCTATACTAGAAGTATGATTTTGACACAAAATCAAATGAAATTAAATTCTGAGTCAAGAAGGAAGAGTTACCAGATGTCACCCTACACCTAGAAACAACAGGGTGTCCCTTTACTACTTTTTAAATATACTCTATTGTGTCAGTGTGTAGTTCACCATATGGTAAGTATTACTTTTAAGAAAATTCTCTCACATCTTTTATTTTGTGTCACAACTTTAATGTTTTTAAACATATTTTTTTCTGGTGGATTTTTTTTTATGAAGGATTCATTATGTTTAGAGTCTATATTTAAGTTTGTTATTCAAAATTTAGGGCTTGAGTCAAAGCCCATTGAAATCAATGAGAATCCTTCTATTGGTTTAATGACTGACATTTTATGGGTAATAACATATAGTTTTAGAAAATTAACTTTTTAATTTTCACTGGATCTAGTCTAACACAGACTATCTTAACAGAAAATTTCCAAGGTGTATCTCTTTTAGATTAAGAGATAAAAGAATATTTTGATTTCATATATACTTATGGGAAAAATAAAACTAATGCCTCATTAATGTTCCTTTAAAATCTAAGCTATGTTTTTCATCCAGGTTGATCTTTTGCTTCCAAAAAGTATCTTTAGAAAATTGGTAATGAAAAAATGGCATTTTCTTATACAACAGATCATGGTATTATAGACTCATTACATTATTTATTTACAGAAATAATGAGGCCATCTGGTCTAGATTTTTACCCAGGCAAGATTATTTCCATCTAAATTTTTTTTTTTTTTTTGGTTTTGATCTGTCTAGGTTTAGAATCGCCTAAGAGATAAATGTTCTTTTAGAAAATGTTCTGCAACTTCATGCATTGTTAGGAAAAGCATTTTTGGGTATTCAACCTCAGTCTTGTTAATTTAAGTTTCACGTAATCTTGTTACTTTAAGATTCATGTTACCAGTTAAGCCTTCATATTCACTAAAAATTCAATACTTACAAGAGATCCATTTCTAATATTTTCTATGATTCCCGTACTCTTAGTTGTTGCCCTACTTCAGCCAAACAGTAATTTAAGTTTTTCTCTTGTTCCCTGTAGTATCTTCACTCTGCTTGTATTTTCTTTAGAGAAGAATGCACATTTTACAGTCGACTCTCTTTCTGAATAAAATGTGAAGATTGTTTATATTTTTACCAAATGCATTGCATATTTATGTTCATGTACACCCATATTGAAACAAAAACTACAGAGGATATAAAGGGGAAATGCAGAAGCTATCATTCCTAACGTATGTAGTGGTCACAATAGACAGACTTTAATATCTGGAATTAAAATGCTGTGGCAAGGAAGTTTCGTTGACTCCAGTTATCAGCAGAACAGTGAATTAGGAAATATCTTTTTTTTTCTTCACTCATGTAGCATTACAGAAACAGAAACTAGAGTACTCCACACCATTCAAGTGGAAGTATTCTTTTTAAATAGTGTAAAATTGGCAATAATATAAGAAAAAAAAGTCACAAAATAATTTGAGGGATGGGACAAAATCATTTAAAATAAGAATTTTAGGAGTCTCAGTCTATTAATTCATCAAGATTACCATGTTCTGATAGCCTTACGAGAAAGAAAAGCTTTCAGTCAGAAGAAAGGATTGATAAGTATCACATTGAAATTTTCAACTTAGAGCTTATATTCAGATTTTTAACTAAGTGCAAATCAACATATACTACAGAGGGAAAAGTAGATTTTTTTTATCTTTTGAAGTCTTCATATTAAGAGTGCTTACTCTTCTGGAACTGACTGACATTGTGAAGCTGGATTAAACTTGGTGATCCATGCTGTAGCTCAAGGTAGTTCAGATTTTGAATAAAAACATGTATTGTCTTTGGTTTCTGGCCCATCATGTGTGATATATCAGGCCTTTGAATTAATACTATTGACTCCACGAAGATATTGTTGTGATGGATCTGAACTTTAGCACAGGAGGAGAGAAACACATGTACCTCTTCATTCATTCAAGTACAGATGATAGTAAAGCTGGCCCAACAAGGTTATGAAAAAGACCACAGCAGAGGTTATTTGGCTATAGCAACTACATAGATGTCCATCTTATGCATCTTCTTTGTTACTGAAACTAAAATTGCTGAGAGACAACAAAGGCAATCCTTGCGCTCTGGATTCATTTTCTCTTTCAGTGCTGACAGTCCTAAAAAAAGGACTGTATCAAAAGGTGTAGCATGTTCCTCATTACTTCTGTGAAAGTGGTTGCAGGTTTTTTAATTCTAATGTTGGCTGATAGAGAAGAGACTGTCAATGGCTGTTTATCTTGCAAGTAGGGAAGTGAGATTACATGAATGCTAGATATAGGAGAACTGGGAAGAGAAGACTGTTGGGATAATACACAATCTAAAGCCATGGAGTAGGGAAGTTATTTCTCTGGGCATGGTGCACTCTGGAACTGGACCGTGGGCTGCAAGGTTTCTCTAAGAAAACTAACTCATAGGTATTGTTTGGAATATTCTCCATACATGAGGATCTTAATCAAGTTTATGTGTTCTGCAATGACACTTAGTTAACTTTTACCTTTGAGATTGTTTTGTATGAAATGTTCGTTGCAACAGAGTAAAGAATTGAACTGACTTCAGATGAGATATAAAGAAACCAAGGGATTTTTGTTCTAATGCTCTCTATATCTCTTAGACTTGCAGTTGTCTCTGTGTAAATCATATTCACATATTCAGGCTCTGTCTAACAGGTCAATTTCTTTTCTCTAAATTAGGCCATATTATATGGAAGCATCATATATCTCTGCCACTTTTGCTGTAAAGTTGTCTAATCTTCTGCCTCCAGATGCACGTCATCTCTGCTCTTTTGCTTGAAAAATACTTTGCACTAAATACATCTTTCAAAATGACAAACTGTTTTGATTTGTCTTGCTATTGTCGTAGGTTTTCTGCAGGGAACATATGGCTTGATTACTGCTGCCATCTGTAGGATGCCCCAAGGTGCTCACTGGTGCGTTACAAAGAGGTTTTCTGGACTGCAAGGAATTAAACCTTTGGATGGAACCTTTTCCATCATAGAGTGATTGAAATTCTCAAAGAATTCATAGATGGTGTGAAAGTTCTTCACACCATTCTTCATACCAAGAATCTAGAAGATACTAGGGGGAAAAACTATTTTTATTTAGGGTTTCCCGTCGCACAGTCTCTGGAAATTTTAGAGTGTAGAGAAAGACAAAGCAAAATTAAAGTTTCATTTTTATTGAAAAAATCTTAAAACTCTAAATAATATCTCAGTTCTGTACCTCTTTTACTTTTTGTGTTTTTCAATAATTTTTCTCTTTTTTTTTAAAAAAAGGTATTTTAAACTTCTTTTTCATCAAATGCCTGCTGTGGACTGGTAGCTCTTCTGCCTGTTTTTAAAGATTTTGAGCTCAGTTTGTTCCATCTCTTTATTATAGGATATTTAAAAAGCATCTGAAAAAAAAAAGCATCTGAAAAAAAAAGAGTGTGTGGATTCACTCTAAGATATATCCCTGAGGGATTTATATAACAACAATGTAATTGTCTAAATGGAAAAAAAATAGTATTCAATTTGAAAAAAAAAAAAAAAGATTCAAATTTCAACTTATCATTCTTTCAGAATTAAAAAGAAGATTTCTTAAGAACTTATCATGGAAGTGCTGCCATTTTACTGATTAGAGAATTAATGTCAATATTCCAGGATCTTCTACCTATAAGATGAGTACTTAAAGTACTAGCTTAGTTACTGTGCCTTATTTTGACAAGATTTCAAATCTGGTATTTAGAAATATTAGGTCCCAAGAATTCTAGTAAAAAACGATGAATTTCATCAAAGAACATTTCTGATGGAAATTCCCAGACAGAATCAGTTTTAAGTGTGATAGAAGATGCAGCTACAAATGTTATCTTTAATATCTTAACTAAAGTCCAGCATATCTTGTGTTAAAAAAGTTTTGCTTACTCCCAGTATGCTTAATGTTGTGCCACTACTACCTTGTTCTATCTACCACTCCAAGTATTTTATTGATATCATTGGCTTTGATTGTTTCTGAAAGGTTTGAAGTATTCATGAAAATGTCTTCATGATTTTTGGAGAACAAACAAAAGAAATCCATTAACCTTCAAAGTAATTGATGTATTTTCCAGGTTACTGATTTATTAAGACACTTGGTGCACCTGTTCCAATCATTAGTGATATATTGTTTCACAGTAAGCACTCATTCCATCTTAGTTAAATTATTTTAGTTATTTGGATGGATTATTATTTGCAAAAGCTTACTAAATTAGGTGTTACTTTTTATTATGTGGCATATCTTTTATATATATGTATATTTTGATTACACTTAAATCATTTAATTGTGAATATCAATTTGTTGCAATAATTATTGAACAAAACATTTTTGGTACCAAGGCATGCACTAAGGTGAAAAACAGTGCAATACTGAAGATCTCAAGTTGCTGTGCAAAATATTACCATGGAAATTCTGCTTAGACATAAGAATCACAGAATCAAAGAACCACAGAATCTATAAGGTTGGAAGGGACCTCTAGAGATCATCTAGTCCAGCCTTCCCACTCAAGCAGGCACACCTAGAGCAGGTGGCACAGGGTGGCATCCAGGCGGGTTTTGAAGACCTCTAGAGAAGGAGACTCCACAACCTCCCTGGGCAGCCTGTTCCACTGCTCTGTCACCCTCACAGTAAAGAAGTTCTTCCTCACCTGGAGATGGAATTTCCTGTGTTTCAAGAAGCTCTCCAAAAAAATCATATGTCTCACTTTCGCTGAGCTGCATGCGGAAGTCACACTCCTAAATGCCCAAGTATTTAGGACTCCAGGAGGATATTAAGGTAAGAGATGCTTCCTATTTTTCAAAAACTGGTAACCATTTTATCTGTATAGTCCTCTAAAATGTCACTGACTAACCAGAGAAGGTTTATCAAACCTAGAAAGACTCTTTGTGATGACAATGGCATCATCTTCTTGAGTAACATGAGTTTTTTTAACTGCTAACACAAAAGATTTGAGTTGCAGTTTATAACAAGAAATTGGTCTACTCTAACGTAGCTGTCAGTGATCGAAGTGGTGTGCAGATTATGTTTCCCAACTCCAGGGACTCTCCCTATGCATAAAGAAGCATTCCACTTCAGTCTGTCATATTTGTCAATCTGACAAGGAAATAAGTTTGTCAGACTGCTCTAAAATCACTTTGATACCAGACAAGATTTAAAAGCAGCGTCTTCAATCTATCAAATCAGGATAAAAAGATGCTTTGCAAAAAAAAATAAAAAATCAAAAAATCAGTAGAAGAACAATGAATTATAGATTATACTTACTAGTCCTCTTATTCCTTACCTCCTTAACTGCTGCATTGTCCTTGGAAATTTCATTGACCTCACATTTCATGTCTTTTCAAGACGTTTTCAGAAACCTGCTCTCTTCCAGCTTGAGCCTTAGTTGTCTCACTTTCAGTTTAGCCTTGCCTCAGAACAATTTGCTACTGTTTACCATGCCTGGGTAACAGGAAGACCCCATGGGATAGTCAACATCTTCATCCCTCTTCCCATGCTTGCCTTATTCATTTATCTATTGCATTAGTTTTCTTGTTTGCATTCCTGCCTTCAGGTAGTCTACTGTCCTGCCTCTCCACCCTTGTCCCTCTCAGCATCTATTATCCTTAAAATCATAGTGCAAATTCAAATACTATAATAGGATCCTGTTGATCAAATCTGTGACTGTTCTGCTTTTTCTCTGGAGAAGATGTATTAAAGAAAACTTTAGGTTTCTCTATATAAAGCATTGATCATATTAGAACACAATATATTTAAATTGTTTTTTTTGTTTTGTTTTGTTATTTTTAAACAGACAGAGATCTCTCAGCAAGACTTAAGCAGAGAAATAAACTTCCCCAACTCTTCCCACTGTGCCTAGCAAGGAGTCTGTGGTCTCATTCTCAGGCCAACAAATTTCAGGGCTTCAAAGTTTATACAATTTCTGTTCCATCATCTCTAGCTCTGGGGGTTGTTTTGTAGTTTGTTCTTACCAAAGCTGCTCGTACACCAGCCCCTTCTTTATGGGTCTCTATCTCCCTGGTCTACCCCAGCCTTTTCAAACTTTTATTAGTCCCTTCTTTCTCCAAAGTCTCATCTAAACTAGAGTTCAGTGGACACTTCTGCCTTGGCATTGCCTTTTTCACAAAATTAAGGGCAATTTAAGAAAAAGCAGAATACAAATACATACCTCCTGCTATATTCCTATGTGATAAGAAGCATTAAACTTGATGTTTTTCTTAACAGGTTGCCATTTCACTGTGTTAAAGGATTCATTTGTGACAAATTTAACATCAATTCTTTCTTATTACAAAGCACATTATTGTTCCCTGTAATCCTTGCTTTCTCTCAGTTTGGGGAGGGTGGTTCTGCCATCACAACCTTCATGGGAATTAAAAATGCCTCATCTTTGAATCCCAAACAGCCGCTCAGCAAGAAATTACATCTGTGTGAGTGTTCAATAGCTGAGCTTCATGCAGCTCACTGTGTTTTTGTGATGAAAAGATCACTGCCTTTTGGATGTGAGGTATAAGCATGATATACACAGTTCATCCCTCTTGGACACAAAAATCATTGAGTTCATCCTAGCAGCCACATGAAGTGATTTTGAATACCTTCCTTTGATGTGTATACCTAATTTCTATTTAATTTATATTTTAAACTTTTGTATGATCTTTTGTATCAGATCTTAAGTCTTTGACTAAAATAGACGCAGGAAATCAGTGACAACTCTGGGAACTCTGTGTCCAGGTCTTTGGAATCTCAGTCTAGAGCCCTTTGCAAAAGCCTTTCTTTTTTACCCTTCCAAAACAAAATAATCTAAAAAAAGCTTTGAGGAAACTTTTTAAAGCAGTCACACAACTCCAAGGTCTTTGTGCATTCATTTTACCTCTTCACTCTCCTCTTCACTGCCTGTTATTGTAAAAGCCCCTAATACTCCACTGGCAGAAGTCTGCTTCCAATTTCAAGAAGGTAAACTCTTCAAACTCTAATGCCTGAAGGCAAAAATGGAAATCACTGAACAGCTTATCCAAGAACTACTTTTTGCTGAGACAGCTCCCCTGGTTGCTCGTTCCAAGCAGGAGCTCAGGAACTGATAGTATAATCTGTTTTAATATAATAATGAACTTTACCTTTGTCAGTAGGAAAAAAATTAAGAAAAATGAATAAATAAAATACAGATTTTCTCTCTCTCCTTTTTTTCTTCTTTTCTTTTTTTTCTTTCCTTTTCTTTTCTTTTGGTTAATCTCATACTAGATTTGTTTTCTTTGCCAAAATTTTCACCTGTAATCCAAAGCCAAGAAAGCCCGTATGTGGAGTGATATTATATTTTTACTTCCAGAGCAAAGTTTCTATAAATTAAATGATACAGGAACAGAATGATAATTATCCTCAGAACTAGTAATCTACTTGCAAAGTTTATGAATGCACTATAAAAAAGTAGTATGTTGAATTATAGAAGATAATTTTAACCAATATGTCCAGGTAAAGGGGTTAAGACATTTCAGATTATTCTCTGAAAGAATTTTCTTTAGAAACATGTCTCTTTAATGATCAGTTTTATTTTTTTTTTCCTTCGGTGTTAGACTTTCAGCCTTTTCGGCAATTTAGAGGGACTGAAGATATCTCCTATAGCCTATAGTTATCTGATACTATTTTAGCTGCTACATGAAGGTTCTAACTGAGGTAGACACAATCTATTCTGTTAATATAATCCATATATTTTACACTGTAGTATTTCGTTTCTAAACCCCCACCCCCCCAAAAGGAGAGAAACAATAGAGAAGAAAAATAGATTTAGGTAGGAGAGCTCTGCGTTTGCACATAGATAAAGAACAGGGGGAAAGCAATTCAACTACAATGTTCCAGACATGTCCAGAATTCAACTGTGAGAGTTCCTGTTTCTGAACCTATAACAGAAATTTTCACCCTGGGTACTTCGCTTTACAGATTGACACACTCATCCTCCAACAGCCGAGTCACTCGGAGCAGAGAGGCATGAGGAAGTTATAAATATAGTCATTAAAGATCACCCAGAAGACTCAGTAGCTTTTATGATGCAAGACTAAAATATATGTTTCCTGTCCCAACATCATTGCCAGGTGGGCACATATTGCTGCTTTCACCTAAAACTGAGGAGCAGTCAGCTATTAACTCGAAACCTGCTCTGCTGCTCACTGTGAAGGCTCCTCGCTACTTGTTCTCTGACAGGGTTGTGAAGTGTTTATAAAAGGACTGAGAAGCTGCCATTCTGCTCCAGCTCTGCCAACTCCAGGAGATACACACTGCATATCATGGTTATCCCTCAGAGACAGGGAAACCAACTCAGAAAGAAGATTAGAGGTGAGTGAGTCATGAAAGTGTGTAGAAGTAAAGCAATCTGAAAAATTGAAGAAGTTTTGCTTGAGCAGGTCTAGCAACAAAGAGTAGGAGAAGGCTGCACATAAATATATTTGTTTTGTTTGCAAGTTATTAATACTATTCAGTGTATGAGCCAATGTTTATTCATATTTATAATACTTTTGTGTGCTATAAACATCTTTTTTTTCTCTAAAAGACTGGTTGAGAATTGATAGAGAAATTATTCATATCCAAGTATCAGGCATTACTGATGATTTACATAAAGGCATAAATCCCCCAGATATGTGTGTTCACACTCACATGAGGACATATGTATATGTGATTTAAATTTTTATGATACTTTCTGAGAAGCATCAGGAAAAGTGGGAGAAAAACATGGCAATTGCCGCAGGAGCAGCACATCTGCCTCTGCAGTTACCAGAGTGGTCCTGAAATTCCTATTGGCTCTATACACGGTGTAATGGAAATAATGTGGTGAAATGTGTCATCTGGAGGTGCAGATCCTTCAGCTTGCTCATAGTGGTGTGGTGTTCCTATCACTGCAATTTGCACCTGTTTGTACATTAGAAGCTTCTCTTATTTTTCTAAAAGGAAATATTAGCCAAAATGCATTGGTGAATAATTTGGGGAAAAATAATGTCAGAGTCTGAGACTCATGAAAAATTTATTTTCATACCAAGCATAATAATAAATAATAATAAATAATGCATATTTATTTTCATACCAAGACAAGAAGAACCTTGGTCACCATCATGTCTAATAGCATAGCAATGGATACTTGAGAATGAAATACATGAGTTTTTCTGTTTCTTTAGCTCAGTTACTAGCAGGAATCTAATCACAGGTTTTGAGGAGAGCAATGGGCTAACAGCAGAAGTTGTATTCTTTCCTTCCTACACCACAGTTTGCTTTCTGCTGTCATACTGATCAGATAGTCTGTATCAGCACCTGTACAGCACGCAGGAAAAAATAGCTGTGATACCATCTATGCAGCTGAAGAAAAGAGGAGGAGAGCATGAAAGACCAGACGAATGTTTCTGCAACGGTGGGCAGAGCAGAGGTTACACAGAGGGACTTCAGTAATTGTAGCAGGGTTATTAAGATCAGCTGAGAGAAAACTGAATTAAATACTTGGCTTGAATTAAACAGGGCTAAGAGGATTATTATTATTATTTTAATTGAAGACACCTGATATATTTCTCTAGGCCAGGGAAATGTCATACATTATATTGCCAAAGTCCATTTGTGTTTACATCTATTTCTTCATAGATGGTAGTGTTTCTCATTTGAATCACCATATGTGTAAGTGGCATTTACTTGATTTATTTTGTGCAGTATCCATAGGGAATGCAAACAGTCCCTAAGAAGCATCTGGGAGTTCAGTTCAGTTCATTCCCTTAGCACATAGTTTGAGTGGAGACTACCTGTACGGGGACTTAGGTTTCATTCCTGGCTGAAGGGAGGAAAGGGCATTCACTGACATGTCAGTTTTAGGTCAGTAAATAAAACTTCTATAAATTCCCACTGAAAAGGGAGTCAAAATGTAAGTGAATTATTTTCTTTTTCTTTTTTTGTTTTTTTCCTTTCTCCAAGGAGCTTTGTTTCAAATGTGACATTTCTAGGTGCCACCAGATGTCACTATCTGGGGTTTTAGCTTCTCATGGGTTATTTTCTTTGAAGTGCTGCTTTTTCTTAGTAGTGACGCAGTTCACATGAGAAACCCAGCGTAAGCTCCAGAGTAGACTGTTTTCCCTTTGCCTTTCAAACCTACCTAAGGATCTTCCATCCACAACTTCTGCTTTCAACTGTTCTTCTGCCAGCAAAACCTTATGTGATGCTAAAATATAGAAGCAAACACGTTAGACACCAGTTTCTCCCACAAATACTGTGCTAATTATCAACTATCAGCTGATCAATTTGGCTAAAGGCTAGAGCTTTGTATTCACATGAATAAAGAATGGAATTTAATTCCTTTTCCTTGTCAGATCTACCTCTCTGATGTGAAGTCTGGCTCAGCCAGACAGGCATTTACCACTTGGCAGTGTTTCCCTGATCAATTTGGAGCAAGGATCTGTTTTTTTTCAAAATTTCAGATTTTCTTGAGTTCCATAAGAAACCAGTGGGAACCACAGTTATTGAGGAATCCCTTGGAGTTCTATCCTTCCTTTTTAAGATTTTTAATTTTCATCTTTTCTACCCAGAAAGGACAGTGGTTCTCACAAATGAGAAATATGTATATTTATTTATTAATTATATATTCTGGCAGTTTACCAGAACAATGAGTCTCTATGGATGACCTTGTTTTTATTGCAGCCATTCAAGCAGGTCTGTTTGACAGATGCATGGGCATTGCACATCACATATAGAAACTTGTCTTCCATTCTCTGTCTTTTGGGGTAAATAAAAATTTCAGAAGTGATGCTAGACATCAGTTCCCATACAGGTGCCCATCACACTGTTATCTAAGGAAACTCTTCTCCACTTTTCCTTTTTTTCTTTTTTTCTTCTACATGCAGGAACAAACCATAGCCTGAAATCCCAAGAGCTAATCTTCAGGAATAGTGTTTTACTGACAGTAAGGTCAAGTGAAAAGATCCATTTGTATAACTTCACGTGACACAAATTTAGGGAGAAAGTTATCAAATACCGTAGCCAGCACCATACAAGGTACATTTACAAATTCTAGGAGTAGTAAAGCACATGAGTTAATAATCCTACAGAAATGTATCAAGTACTAGGAACAATGTTCCTAATGTTATGCCACTTAGGAATTCCCTGGGTAACCCTAACCAGCCAGGTAGAGACAGATTTCACTAAGGTTTGGCCTAGCTTTAGCTATTTCAGGTGGACAAAGCACAGTCAGGAGGTAGTGTGTTGTGGAGGGCTTCCATTAGTGGTAAAATCAGAGTTTTGTGCTTTGGTTTCTATTGCTGTTTATTTTGCCCGAGGCTCACTGATTTTTTATGACTTTTAGAATTAGAGTGGGTTTACTTAGTTGCAGGAATAAAAAACTAGGTTTCTCACAGCTGATCTGGGATATCATGTTCAGACTCCACTGAATAGATTTATGCCAACTGAGATTTTTTATTTTAGCATTTAGGCATATCGTCTTATCTTCTTTTATTTGGATTTCTCTATGTGTAAAAATAATTTAATAATTTTCATATGTTCTTGAATTATAGCTAGTGAACTTTTTTTAAATTGAAATGTATCAATTAATCAAAAATGAATGTTTTGAAGGAGCATATCCATTTTATCAAAATTGTACATGAACAATTAGTGATCCATTTAATTTATATTGAAATATTTCATTTCAATATTATGCTATCACCATACATAGAACAATAAAGTTTAAATGCAATTGATGTTATAAAAAAATTCTGATCAGTTCATTCAAATATTTACTATTTACTTCTCTGCAACTTAATCACAGGATAGATCTTAATATCTTCTCCATTTCAAATTAGGATGAAAGAAAGTTCAAAACAGAGCAACTTCTTGTAGAATTGATCTTCTGAGACTTCGAGATGTTCTACTTTGAAAATTAAGTTGGTTAAATAAAAGCATGATATAAGATATTAAAAAAAAATTATTCATGTTTCATAAAAGAAGCTGAGATTCTTGTTTCACGGTCCCAGAGCTCCATTTACAGACTTGCACTTGCAAGTTCTATATCTGGTAGAAGTCCTCTGGTTTCTTTACTGCAGACTCAGGTCACTGTAAATATGATTACATGAAAATGCAATAGAGTACACCATCACATAAAACTCACTTGTTTGGTTTTGACTCAGTAACTCTAAATTAGTATTCATGATGGACTTTCTGACAAATAGGGTTATTATCAACACATGCTGTAAACATAAATCAGGAGATATCAATAAAATTGTATTTTTGTTCCAGTCTTGTTTACAGACCTTCCTTTGGAATGCCACATAAATAGGTAGAACGCTTTCAGGAAGCTTGCCACTCATGTTATTAGTTTTCTCTGGCTTAGAGCACCGACACTGATCATTTTCTGACAGTGTTTACCAACAACAAAGGTGTCCTATTGATCAAACTTTCTCTCTTTTACACTCTTGTATGCCCATGAATGCCTTATATCACTTTGCCCTGAGCCAAATGGAACTATAAAAATGCAGCACACCACAAATGATGTAAATAACCATTTAGGTTACAGTTTGATGTTGTGAATGACAGCAACAAATCACTGCAGGAATTTGAAAGAATCAGTACTTTTAAATTTCAGAATAGAGTATTAGAAGGTAAAATGGAAAAAAAAAAAGAAAGAATATCTGATACCTGTAGTTTAATTTTACCTGATATGTGCCCCAGAAATCTGGATTGTAAAGACAGTTTTCTGCCAGACTTCCGAAGCTGACTTGATCTGTAGTCTTAGGAAATAATTATTGCAGTACATGAGTTTGCATGCAGAGAAGTGCAGTTTGTGTCTGCAATGTGAATAGGGCTAGGGCAGAATAGCAGAATCTGGCCCAGAGTGATTTGCAAATGCTCAGATTGATTTCTTTGAAGGAACCACATCAGACATTCTGTGAAAAATATGTGTCTAAAACTGCACTCTCAGCTGGCTTGGGTTTTTTCCTTCCATTATACTGACAGCATTAAAGACTTTTTTACTTTTAGTAAACCATATATTTATCAGTCTCTTTTTGAATAGATTTAGTGTAAGAGTATACTTGAAGAATTTTACCACGCAATACAGTAAGAGGTTTGGATCTCCAGAGTGGATTCCTCAGTTTTTGGGTCTGTATCTTGGAACACCTTTTATAAATGTTTCTTTTTTTACTGTCAAATAATATGGTAAATTTAGATGGAAAAGGTTTCTGTTTGACTGACTGAAGGACACCTACACTGTAATTTACATCTTCTCCTAGTTTTTTTTTCAGACTTCGTTCTGTGACTCATCAGATGTATCCTAACAAGTAAGTGATCTTGCATAAATACCACATATGCTGTCATTTTGATTTAAGGCTTGATTTTTCCCTTGGATTTCTTTTGATTTAAATATCTTTATGAGACTATTATTTTATGAATGTGACTTCATTTGTAAACATTCCAAATGAGTACAGTATGCAAGAATATTTATGGTTAATTGCATAGGGAAGTGCCTCCCAAAATAGAGACAATTTTCTGAATTTAGGCTTCAATCTATCATAATCTATCAATAAGTCAGCCTGCTTTCTATCTAATTTAACCTGCCACTTAACCAGTTTGGGAAAATAACCAACAAATATAAAATATGGTCAGAATGTGATCAAGGTAATGCATAACTGGCTGTAATATCTCTGACACGACTCACTGAATGCATAAAAAAAGGAGTGTGCAGAGAGAGCAAGAAGGCAAAAAAATGTGAGGCAATTGAAGTATGCAAAGCTTTAACTTTACTTTAACTTTACTTTACTTTAACATCTCAGAACAAGTTACTGGAACCGTACATTCCTGATTATTAGTGCTGTATCACAGGATCTTCTATATACTGGTTGCATGGCAAAAGAGGAAAAGTTCACTATTTTTAAAAATTATTTAAGTTTTATCCCTATAATGAGAGATTGTGACTATGGGGCAATAGTAGAAAAGTGAAAGACTTTTGCTTCATTTATAGAGGAATAAGCCTGTCTCTGGATTTTTCCACAAATATCTCAAAGATGACCTATTTATAAATTGTTATGATACTATGCTGGCTCAGTGTCATTCTTGTGTGTTTTTGTTTATAGAAACTGAAATTACTTAATCATAAAAGCCAGACAAACCACTCTGGCTTCTCCAGATGGCTATCCTTCTTCCAGGTTGACTGAGGGCTGTCTATATTTCCAGAAAGCTGAATTCATCTAGATTTGGAATCTGTAATAATAAATAAAACTCTGAGAAAAACATGATTTAAAATATATGAAATCAGAAAGTAAAATTGTCCCAGAGAAGAAATAATAAAGAATTTTTGAATTAATTTGCAGAGCATTAAATGGCATCAGCATTTCTCCTGCTTTGATCCATGAAAATAGCTGGATGCAATACCACAGTCAGAGGTGGATACACCTGAAATGATGCTGGCCAGCAATTCCCTGCACTCCCACACTCATGCCCTAGTGCTGCCCCTTTCATAGTTGTCACGCTTTGTATTGAGAGTATGACTGGCATTTTCACGAGGTGCTAGTGTAAGATCTAACTACTGTTTCTCTTAAATCCGGTGGGAAATCTCAGTGACACAGTGCATTCAGTCTGTGACGTTTTCAAGGTGGTTTCCAAGATTTTTATTAGTGTTAAGAAATGAAGAGCTAAACTTTTAAAAGCAATAATGTGTCTGCTGTAAAAGATTAGCATATTACTCAAATATTCAAGATCAGCTTAAGTTAGATGCTCAAAGTAAGGTATTCATGAAATTGCTTCTCAACTTACTTTTCTTCATATTTCGGACATGGCCAGACAAAAAAGCAGAGCACAGTTCCAGCCTCTGTTGATATACTACTTCAGATAAAGCCATGATATCAAAAAGGAAATATATATATATATTCTTAAGCCCGGGCTTCAGCAACTTTCTGTTCAGTTGAACAGAGAACTGAAAGGTTGAGACATCTACCTACATCCAAGCATAAAATACAGCTCTTCAAACTATCACCTGCAGAAGGTGTGGTGTAATCACATCATTGCATCAGTATTGACTTCTTCCCACTGGCTACTGCTGGGGTTGGCAGTTGGGAATAGATAGGCCGTGGGTCTAGCAGTAATGCATCAATCTTTTGTTCTTTTATTTCATAGTTCCAGCATTCCTCTCCCACTGAAATGCTGCTTTGTTAATTTATTTTTGTATAGTTAGATAGATCAATTGATCGATCTCCCCATTTTTCATTCTCTTCCTTATTTTTCTTATCCTCGTCACTCTGTTCTAGACTTATGATTCAAGAAAACTCCATACATCAATTAAAATTGAAAAATGACAGTAACTTTCCCTGGGAAAAAAAGGAACAAGTAAAATGGGACATTGAATAAGGGCAGCTTAGGAACACAGCTCATGGAGAATTTTTTCTCAAAGAGTATACAAAATGAATCGATATTATACTGTATAAAATAAGTTGATATTTCAGCAAAAATAGCAGCCTCAGCAAACCAAGTCATTTCAAGCTTCAGAACTTTTTGCTGTCTCAGAGCTGAGAGAAGTCCAGCATCAGAGCTTCTATTTGAAATATTGAGAAATACAAGGAAATAAATACATGGAGGTCAGCATTCATTTTGCAAAACTGTTAATAGACTGTTTACTGTAATGTCTGAGACAGCAATATGTTATGAAGCTTGAAATGTCTCAGGGTGTGTTTCTGACCGGACTGCAGTTCTTGATAGTAAAACTGCTTTGCCTTCCTTTTTCTTTGCTTAGTCTGTGTCACTATGATTTTGATATTAAGCAGTTTGACTAAGATATAGTTCTTAAACAATGACTAGACGTTTAGCAAAATGGAGTTAAGCTGTCCCTTTGGGGTACAGTCACCCTGCTTCACTGATATTCAATATGCAGGATGGGCTATCTAGATTCCACACTTTTAAGCACAAGATTTGGAGACATCACATTGAGACTTTTTTTCAAATTCTGTAACATTTTCAAGGTCTCAGTCTCCTTCCAACTTTCTTTTAGAACTGTAACATAGCCAGAGAATCATATTCTATTTCTTCAGTGCTAGTGGTAGGCTGGACCACTTGGGTAACGATGGAAAAAAGGATAATGCAGAATATGCAGGGAAGAGAAGTTCAGAGATACATGACTGCAGGGAAAAGCTGTTACAGAGCCTTTCAGATGATCCTGCTGGGATGCTGGGAAGACAAGCAGACACAGCCTCCACTTTGCCCTTTTCCACCCCCAGAGCATTGTCCTTTTTTTTCTTCTTTTTTTTTTACCTACTCCTTTCCTGACCACTACCCTCTTTGCCACCAGATCCAATAAGACTGGCCCTGAGCTCAACCAACCTCACCGCATGGCTGGACCCAAGCTTACTTCATTCAACCCTGGCCAGATATTTTAGCATTTGGTACTGCGGCACTCAGGCCAGTCCTGCTCAGAGCCAGCAATGGTCTGGAAGAGGTTGTTTTCCAAGAAAATTGAAGAATTAAATCCTACAGCATCCTTTTAAAAGACTTAGTCATAAATCCTGCAGACTGGATTTATACAAGTAAATAGGTCCACATTCTTAGCGCCCGCTTTCCCATTTCGCTAGTTTGCAACATTACCTAAAAAGTATCTGTCATCTCCAAGAGACAATACATGAGAGCTCAGCAATAATCCTAAGAAGGCTATAGATTCTGGATGAGGACAGTCTCTTATCTGCTCCATTCAGGACTCTGATGAACTAAAAGTGTGATGCTCCTCACATGTCTGAGTAGACATGCTTATTTTCTCTGATGGTGAGAATTAAGATAAGCCATGTCTGAATGTATTAATTGTTGGAATCAGCTTTCTGACAAATTCCTTGATTTCTGAGAGTTGGCATCAAAAATGTTATTTGGTTACATTTTATCTTCCACATCAGCCTATGAAGTACCAGCAGGCAGCTTCTTGCCAGTTCATATTTACATTTGGACGTATTGCACTTTGTATTACTTTATTTGATGAGAATCATTAAACAGAAGAACTTCTCAAAAAAGATTTTTTTCATTTATTTTGACAAATTCTCCCCTTTTTTTTATTTCATCCTGCTTTCATCAATGTATTATAGATTTTTTTAAAAAATAATGAAATCAAGTGTTATGTTTTCTCAATACTGACACTCAGCTATTTAATCTTTGTAGAGAAGTGGAAAAGAGTCTACCATTTTTCATGTTAATTATAATGCAGGAGGATTAGCTAACTGCATATTAACTTTTTTTTTTCTTATTACTGTGATACTTTATTAGATCATTTCATTAACTCTTTAAATAACCTTATAGAGCTTAGTGAATGTTTTGGCAAATAATTTATGCACTAAAAATGTTGCTATGGTGTGACTGCTGTATTCACAGCAAATTCAGTAAAAAGTTTAATTTTAAAAACTAGGTAATATATTTATATTTTCACTTAAGAAATGCAGAAATATTTTACCTGAATAGGTCATAGACATTCCTGTATCTAGATTTTATAATTTCTGTCTAGTGGAAACAATACCTAAGGCTCATCTGTCTTATTCATCCACTACCAAGAGATGTAAAAATACTGCTTAACATCTTCTAAGAAACTTATACAGCTTATAAAAGATTAATAGCCATAATCAGAAGGCTGAGCAGACATTAGGGGACTGCATTCATCTAAAACCTGGATTTTTTTGGTGGCCTATCTGCAAAGTTTCAGAAGAACTGGTGCAAAACAACCTATCAAAGAGTGGAAAACATTTCTTCCTAGCTGCAGAATGATCCCGTAGAAGTCTCAGTGGACATGTTACAATCTAATCAGAGTAGATTAACCATTAGCAAATAATAACACCAGATATTGATTCAAAATTACTTGTTTTGGAATTTGGTTAAATATTGTGTTAATGAAGGTTTCAAAGTTAATGCCCAAAACAGAATAAAAAGGAATCAAAATATATTATATCTGGATTTAATTAAGGATACTTAATAGGATACTTACTATTTGCTTTCTGTTTACTGTTTTATGATAGGCTAGAAATATTTCTCCCTTAAGGTATTGCTTATATGGGAAGGAAAGGGAAAGGGAAAGGGAAAGGGAAAGGGAAAGGGAAAGGGAAAGGGAAAGGGAAAGGGAAAGGGAAAGGGA
>JAUBOD010000408.1:1056952-1085043 GCA_032353885.1 Nothura maculosa | reverse complement strand
ATAAGGGAAGGGAAAGGGAAAGGGAAAGGGAAAGGGAAAGGGAAAGGGAAAGGGAAAGCGAAAGGGAAAGGGAAAGGGAAAAGGAAAGGGAAAGGGAAAGGGAAGGGCAGAGCAAGGGCAGGGGAAAGGGGAAGGGGAAGGGAAGGGAAGAAAATGCCCTTAAGTTGTTTCCATACTTCCATAAGTTTAATTTTATAGAGGATTTAGCAGAACGTCTACAGTGAAGTTTCAGAAGAATTTTTAAAAGCTGTAGAGTTTTCCAGCTCTTTTCAAAAGTGGACATTGGCACTCCACTCCTATTCCTGCTTTTGAAAATCATCCTCTTGATCCAAAACTCAGAGAAAAATTTGTATCCACATTAAAAAGAAGGCAGAACCATGAGTTTTTTTCTGAGTTACGTACAGTCTCAAACAGTCCCTCATTCTTTCTTTTGCCTAGCTTTGGACAATGGCTATGACAAAATTCAGAAATCTGATAGGAGGTGATATTTCTTGAATTGGTTGAAGATTTTTCTTATTTTTAAGTAATAAGATCATTAGGGATGGTATTCAAGGATTGAGAGAGGCAAGGTGTAGGGAGAGGAAAGTTCTTTTATTAACTGAGCTTTATGGTTTGAAAATCGACAGGCTTCAGGCATACAAACCATTTTCCTGTGCCCTGGAAGCTGGTCTCTTTTTTATAACTGTATCAGCTAGTTTAATAAAAGATATTGCTTCTCTCTACAAACCTTGTCTCTCAGATTCTAAGACACATTAAAGCGAGTATGTTCTGCCCTGCTATGAGCATTTCACTTCTTTTTTTTATTTCAAAGCAATAGTCAGCAAAATGCTCCAACTTGAACAGTAGTTACATGGGCACAAAAAATGTTGACTTTATATTCCATTATATCTTTAGCTTTTCATTCAGAACTTTGTCCTATTCATTATTGGGTTCATACTCCCCTTCTATTACCATTACAAAATGGAACTACTAATTATATTGTCCTTCCACCTTATTTGTACAGATTAAAAGAAGCAGTGGTATGTCTAGTGAACTCAGTGGGATCTTTTTTAATATTTTCTGCAAATTAAATACTTGTCCCTGTATATGATATCACTAGTTGCACTTTAGACATATTTACTGATTCCCATTCTTTTTACTTAGACTTACCATTTTAGATTGTCACTTAAAAAAAGCCTGAAAATTATCAGTGGTTAATCATCATGAGCAAGTGGACTTAATTTCTTTCTAAAGCAAAAATAATCCCCTAATAATTTTCCTCTCTTCCTAACCTATCTTCTACTATTCCTCCCTAACTTGTTGTACTATTCCTGTCCTGAGATTCTCACTTGCTCTAATTATATTTATTTCTTATAGCTAGAGAATAATTATGAGTCAAGTATGTGGGAAAAATTTAATTAATGCTAATTTTACATTTAGATTGTGCCTGTGTATACATGTATAAATAATTACATGCAATACTGGAGTTAACAGATTTTTTTATAGCCCAAAAGAAAAATATCCAGAGTCCCAGTCTGAGAATAAAATGTCAGCTTGGAGAGCTACAAAGTGAACATTCCACCTTTTAAACATCAAGCAATTCAAGATGTCACCAGGAAGACGAGAGGGAAAATCCAGTTTTCTGATCTGTGTCACAGGAGCTATTTTGCATTTTGTTTGTAACAAAAGCTCGAGATGACAATAACTAGAAAAGTAACAAGAATTTTATCCTTTTGAGTACTCTGCTCAGTACAAGATAATAAACTGAGGCGCTCTTGTTTTTGGTAGAGTATCTCCTAAGACTGTCCCCAAGTTCCCTGTACACTTGGGAAGTATTCCTCCTGGATCATCTGTCCCTACTTCCATCTCTTCTGCACTTCCTTTTTATGGTTTAACAAGGTCTACTGAATCCCTAATCTCTATAGGGCTGTATTGCATAGGATTCTTCCAAGCATATCCTTGAACAGGCTAAAGAAGCAGAATCATAGAATCACAGAATAGTTGATGTTGGAAGGGATCATTAGAGATCATCTACTCCAACTTCTCTGCTCCAGCAGGGACACCCAGAGCATGGGGCATAGGGCAGAATCCAGGCGAGTTCTGAAAACCTCCAGAGAAGGAGACTCCACAACCTCCTTTGGCAGCCTCTTCGAGGGCTCTGACACTCTCACAGTAAAGTCTCATATGCAGATGAAACTTCCTGCATTTCAAACTATATCTATCACCCCTCCTCCTGTCACTAGCCATCACCAAGAAAAGTTTGGCCCCATCCTTCCTACATTCCCCCCTCATGTACTTATACATATTGATAAGATCTACATCAATCTTAGCAGTAAGGACAGAAGCAAAGGCGGCATTTAGTAACTCTGCCTTCTCAGCATCCTCCATCACCAAGACCCCCTCTCCATTCAGCAGTGGACTAACGTCTTCCCTTGTCTTCCTCCTGATGCTTCTGTATTTATAGAAGACCTTCCTGTTATCCCTGACATCCCTTGCCAACTCTATATCCAAACGGGCCTTGGCCTTCCTTGTTGCGCATCTGCATTCACTGACAATGTGCCTATATTTTTCTCATGTGGTCTGACCCTTCTTCCACATGATGTACGCTCTCTATTTCTCATTAAGTTTACCCAACAGCTCATTGCCAGTCAAACAGGTCTCCTATCCCTGTTGCTTGTCTACTTTCTTGTAGAAATGCGTTGATCCTGAGCTTGGAGGAAGTGGTATTTGAATGTTAGCCAACTCTCCTGAACTCCTTTTCCTGCTAGGACCCTCACCCAGGAGATTCCTCCAAAGGGCTTCCTAAAGAGGTCAAAGTTAGCTCTTCTAGTCTCCAGGGTTGCAATTCTACTTCTTGCCCAGCTTCCTCCACGCAGGATCATGAATTCCAACATCTCATGGTCACTGCGGTCAAGACTCCTAACTTTCACATTTCCAACTAGACCGTCTCTGTTTGTTAGTATCAGGTCTAGCAGTGCCTCTCTAGGTGGCTCATCAACCACCTGCATCAAGAAGTTATCTGCAATGTTCTGCAGGAATCTCCTGGACTGTCTGTTCCTAGCTTTATGATTATCCCAGCAGATATCAGGGTGGGTGAAGTCCTCCATAAGCACCAGGGCCTGTGATCATGAGGCTTCTTACACCTGCCTCTAGAAGACCTCATCCAACTCAGCTGTCCTGAGTTTAAAGGTTGTGATCCTACATTTTGCCCTCCTCTTATCAGGAAAAGTAAGCCTCACTATCTTGTGGTTGCTGCATCACCAACCCTCTGACCCATCTATCCTTGTTTCTAAGGATGAGGTCCAAAAAAGTGCCTATCTACGTGAGGTCCATGAATACCTTTGTAAAGAAGTTGTCACTTCACTCCAAAAACCTTCTAGATCTCTTATGCCAGGCTGAGTTATGTGTCAGAAGAAAGCAGGGTGGCTGAGATCCCCCATAAAGAAACAAGGCTTATGGACTTCTGACTGTCTTCAGAAGACTTCATCTACTTTTTCCTCCTAATCAGGAGACCTATAGGAGATAACTCCTGTTCCTGCATCCACGTTGTTCTCCCCCCTAAACCCCTAATCAAAAGTTATCAGATTGCTTTCCCCATAATGCAATGAGTCCCATAATCTCTTTCTTATTTACTTGCAGATCCTGGAGTGATTCCACTCCAGTCCTGTTTTGATGGACCATTCTCCTTCTTCCTCATAGCATATCATTGTCACTGTTCCACAGTCAATCTTATTCCTGCAGCTCTATCTGACCTTTTCTTCTGGAGTGTACAGAGACCAAAGGTAGGAGTCATCATAACTTTCAAACATTTACTACAGGATATCTGTCTAGACTGTTTTCTAATAGGATCAGAGGATGGGGCACTTCATGGGTGAAATATTGATCAGTTTGAAGTTAGGAACTGTATTGCATGTGTATTGAATGTATTGCATTCTAAAAGTGCTCATTTCTTAATATTGACTATACTGAGAGTTTGGATTGACTGACTTGTGGGTAGATATCTTTCTAAGCACTTACCAAAAATATGTATATGGCTCAGACATATATCTCAGACAAGTTAGAGGATATTTTATTCTAATGTTCTCCTAAAAGTAGCACTTAAATTCTGCCTAAGTTACATTTTAAGCTCCTAAGTGCTGTGTTTGTTCTAGGCTTAGATAACTTCTCTACTGACATTCTTGAGAATCTTTATAGAATTCTATTTTCTCCTTTGAAAAATTGTTTCTTAAGGCTTTAATTCTCATTTTAAATTATTTCTGAATTTGTAATATGCTATTGAAACATTTTCCCCACTACTTAGATTTATGTTCTGTCTTCTACTTATTAAATGCCAGGTACATGAAGACAGAAATTATTTCACCCACCCACTAATAAAATGAAGACATCTAAAAACTAGCAGATGATTAGTTCTCAGACTTCTTTAAAAACAGCAGTAACTTCTCATAAGAAAGATGAATTTGCAAAGACTTTTCCTTTAGAAAGCCTCCCAAACTATTATTACAACTGAAATTCCATTTATTTATTTACATTTAAAATATATGTAGTCAAAGGCAATAAAACATGTATTATTGTATTTTTTTGAAGTGTTAACAAAACAAAAATTTGATGGCATTTTAAAAGTTGGAAAAATATGTGGTAAATAAAATATCATATATACTGAGATTTTGTTTTCCTCATTTAAAATAATTATATTCAGGTTTTAGGAATTTTCAAATGGACCTGATTTTTATCTCTTTTCTTTAGTTGAGAGATTTTATTTAGTTGGGAATCTCAAGAAGAGTTATTTGAATAATGGAAGTTGAATAAAAATACTGACTTTAAAAAGTAATTATAGATATATTATTATAATGCTCAGGAAATAATAATCAGGAAAAAAAGTTATTAGAACATCTATCCAATTTAATGGAAAATCTTGTGAGACTGCAGAATTGATCTTATTAATAACAATTTCATTACTGTTGCCTGAATGTTACAACTGTCCTAAGAACAAATTCACAGTCCTAATCTGGTTTCTTCACCATCCCAGACAGCCAGCAAAGGAATTACAGCTCAGGGAAATCAGAACTTCCTATTGTTTCCTCCTGCTCCTGCAACATAAAAATGAACCCTGGTGCAGGCTACCAACCTAGTTCCTTTTGTGAGAACATAGAAGGAATTGAGTCAATGATGAGAGGGGACAACAGCTGGTCACTGATTCACTGCAAAGAAATTCCTTGTGTGCACTAGTATCTGTGATTTTTGGAGGAATTAGAAAAAGTTTTGGAGAGAAACTGATGGTGAACAGTGTTTCAGAGAGAAGCTGGAAATGTACTGGAGTAACACACACACAAAAAAAGGCCATGCTAGAGGTGAGTATGGAGCAGAAGACGAAGACAGCAACTGGGGGCAAATTCACATGGACCTGGAGTGCTTGCCACAGATACTGTATCACAGACTTCAAAATTTTGTTAGCTGTCACTAACAGTAGTCCCCACCAATCAGTGGCAGCAATATCACATGAACCTGTGTGTATTTTTTGCCTGCATTTGAAAATAATGTATTTATCCTATTCCATTAGTGTATTTTAATAAGCATTGCTTTGGGACAGTATGCCTGCCAATTTATGTTTATGAGACTGTCAACAGAATTTACATGCCTAAGAAAATATGATACAACATTGCCAAAGCAGGGACTGCCTGTCAAATGAGGTTGTCATGGAGAAATGAGACATAGGAAATCTCATACATAAAGTGGCACACAGAGAATGCCAGGGAATTTTTTTTTCCCAGTTGAGCTCAATAAATATTTATTTTGGTAAAAGAAGGGGTAGGGAAATAATGAAATTATGGGCCATATTGTGCAGTCATTTTTATTTAAGAGAACTTTCCATTCGAATCCAGTTCAATATGAAACCACAAAAATAAAGTTCTTTCTTTCTACATCATGCTTTTAGAGTATAGTTTTATCAGCTGAAGTTCTGCCTGGAAGTACTTGGCTGATGCAAGGAAGGTGCTCCCGCAAAATTCAGCACATCCTCTTCACTAAATGCTCTGTCCTGCCTTGAAAGAGAGAAAGCCAGAAAGAAAAGAGCATTTTTGGAACTGCCTTCAAGCTGTCTTGTCATGGCTTCTGGCATGGTTTTCAGGAGTCACCAGGAGCTAGCATTAACCAGACAGCTCTTAATAGTGTCAGAGACTCCAACCTGAACTAAGATGGCTCTAGGAGCAGGAGATGTTTAGAGATATTTTGAACTCCTGCTCATATCAGTACTGAATATTTCAGGATTTCAGAAAAATTCTTACTCAGCCTATCAAAGCAGCCAACACAGTCTCTGTGAGGTATTTGTATTGACACCAACTTGACACCAATGTGTCAAGGATATACGAGGTAGCCAAGTGCTCTGGAGTTGTTTCCCTATCATAATCTTAATTACCCCAGGGAGAAGATTAGATGCTGCTTATTATTTACAGCTGATTCATAAAGTGGTGATTATATAATGAGAGAAATTACTAAGGAGAATATCTTTTCAATTTCCATATTCTCTAGATGGAACTAATTTTCCCTACCTTTGAGTTGCTAAAAGTTTGTTCTCTAAATTTAAGTTAGTCACTGAGACTAACTGAAGGAAGAGAAATAGGTTCCCTGATGCATGATTTATCATGTTATAAATTATGTGAAATGAATTGTCCTCCAAAAGTTCCTATTGTCTTCAGTAACAATGATGGGATCCTAGACACATTCCTGACACATGATTTTAGAAGCCTGAGTTTCTGAGGGATAAATTCCACCCTGAGCAAAGACTGCTGCCTATCATGTGGACATAGATTGGTATTGTGTTGTGAAATGTCTTTCACTTGCATCCAGGAAGCCTTGAATTGCTAATGCTCTATACAAGGAGTCTTAAGTCCATTCATGGAATAACAGGAAGATAGATGAATCAGCTTGCGGAAAGGAGAAATAATGTTCCATTGACCTGGACCAACAATAAATAATTCACATCCATATTCTGTGGACTTCCACAGCAGTATCTTTTTCCCATATACTCTTTGCACATTGAAATACATTTTTGTATCCAAGCTCAACAAACAACTACCAACCAATCAGTTTGGCGATAGATTATAAATGGATTTTCCTCCATTTATCTCCTGTATAGTTGTGCTAGACAAATTAAATCAGTGTGTACAAAGTAAAAAAACTATTCAACATTTGCAGGTTGGATAAGTTGGTGTTTGCCTTATTCTGCAGCCAAATACTGCCTGAGGATCTATCTGTGCATATCTGATCCTACTTAGTAGCATTAAAAAAATGACCAACAGCATACTGTGCACTATAAAAAATATATAGCATCTTTCCCTATACTATATACCTTTTGCAAGATGTAATGGTATGCAAGCATATTATAAATACTCTAGAATAATTTATTTATTATATTCCATTAGTGTACTTTAACAAGCATTGCTGTGGGACAGTATGCCTGCCAATTTATGTTTATGAGACTGTCAACATAATTTACATGCCTATGAAAATAAACAACATTGCCAATGCAGAGCCTGCTTGTCAAATAATCTTGTCAGAAAGAAATGAAACACTACTGAGCTGAAGAGTAAAGCATATTCATTATTGCTGGCTACACGGATTCTAGGTGACACAATGAAATACATTTATGCCATTTTTCATGTATCATATGAATAAAAAAATGAGGGAGTGGGGTACTTCAGGCTGCCATATATTGTACTGTACAAAACAGATTTAGCACTCAATCACTCTTGTTTCTCCAAAATAATAATAATAAAAAAAGGAATACCCAGGCCGAGTAACATTAGCGGGGAATATAAAATGTATTATTCATCTGGAAAACTGAGAATGCTGCACAAAATCATGAATACTTCACAATGCTTAAGCTGAAGTAAAATAGCTTCAGAGCTGTCTAGGGCTGAAAAAAATTACTGGGAAGAGTTCATTCAGAAGTTCTGACTAGATAATTATTGAGCTGCGCTGACAAACTCTACATTTCCCTGCCAATTACACCTTCTGGGCCATGGCTTTTAGAATAATTTAAAATAGTGAGTTTTAGAATCTTGTTCTTATAATTCCAAGCAGACAGCTAACCCCTGCATTCCCTTCTTTGGGAGGAAAACTCATCACTGAAACTGCACTCTTCCATGTGCTCCCTAAGCATCAAACTACACTGGTTCCCGGAAATAGCCTTGGAGAGAAAATGTAACCAGGAGAAAAAATTACCCCAAATCATTCTGAAGCTTCCCACTAGATTCTGATGAAAGATCAGTTACTGGTAACAAATAAGAATGGTTGGAGAGAAAAATGGGTGAGAAGTATACAAAAGAGGGTCAATATTTTTCTGAAGCTTTTAAAGGTGTTCCTGTTTATGCAAGGAGATCACCAGTATGCAGAGCAAAGAGTTCAGATGTGAATAATCATCTCAGATGTGCGTAGCACCTAGCATACTGGCAACTGATGGCAACGCAGAAGGAGTGAGGCAGTAAGAGCACGGGTGGTGAATGAAGAAGGAAGGCATGGCATAGCATCACAGGAGAGAGAACAACTTGTTACCACTGAGATAAATTAGAGGGAACAAAGAGAAGCCCTTAACTGGCTCAGATACATAGTGAGGGCACAGCTCAGGACCATGATGTGACTAGTCTCGCAGTGTCAGACAGGGAAGTTGAGTGGTGCCTAAATCTATCTTCCCCTGCTTTCCTCATGAAGAAGTGCTATTAAGTGAAGCACTACATGTCCTCAAAGTTGGGGACTGAATGGATTTGAAACTGCTCTTTTAGGTTGGCCTGGCCTCTGTACTGCAATCTTCATTAAACTGATGTCTATTGAACGGGGACAGTGCTATACTAGCTCCAAGAGAGGTCAGCAAGTAGGGTCCAAAGTATAACCCACCCTGTTCTCCCTATTATACTTATTGTAACAGATTACAGGAAAGACAGTAAAAAGATGTTATAAGAGTCTTGCCAAGCTGAAGTTTTGCTAGAGGTGATGCACAATCATTTTATAATGATACTCTGCTAGATCTGTCAGTATACTGGTTTTGAAGATGGCAGCTGCACCTTTTCATTGACAGCTATATTGTACAGCTGACGCTTCAACAGAATGCTTGCCCCCAGAAATAAATGGCAAGACTTACACAGACTTAAACGGGCTAGTATGCCATTCCTTTGCAACTTCCTGATGGAGGGATAAATTTCACAAGTTTCATTCAGATGGATCCTTGTAGCATTGTGTCAGAGAAGATAGTCATGAACTGAAAAGCAAATTTTGCTTCTTCATTGTTTTTAAAGGCACAATGTTTAGTCAGATCCCTAACACAGGAATTCAGGGAGGTGAATTTGTTGTAAGAGGATAAAAAAAAAGCATAAATTTTAACCAAAAGACAATCTTGCTCTCTTATGCACTTCTAATTTGCAATGAGAAACTGAAATCATATTTAAGTGCAAGCCTATTTTGAGAAATGCAAGTGCAGCTCTGCAGCTCTTCACCTAAGAACAAACGAGGAACTCCACGAAGCCACTGGGAACCTTGGAGAGGGGTAGGAACAGCAGCAACAGTGTCAGGTATCACATTAGAGGCAACAGATGCTCTGGATTCTGCAGCAACATATGCAGAGGCAATGTAAATTGCATACAGAAGTTATATTGTGATTAATGGAAGAAATATTTTCACAAAGAGAACTGGGGATAATTTGAGGCAGGTGGAGAGTAGGGCTTCTCTAGAGCTCTTGGCAGTACACATCGGTCCTGCCCCATAATAACCTCTGTAATTCCAGCACTGGGCCCCTTGAACAGGTGCTTCCAACTGTGTGTCAATTTCTGATTTGAGCTGTTGTTCTGCAAGAAATTGCATCTGGCTTTCTTCATAGCACTCCATCACATCACCACATGTCTTTCCGATTGATTTAATTAACACTTTTCTCTCATTCTCTGTCCCATTTTTGTAAGCTTCCATCTATTTATTTGTATTTCCTCTCAGATTGTTGACTCTCAAGTTTTGTAAAATATTTTTAGATACATTATATCCAATGCAAGAGTAACACAAATCAAGCTGCCTTTACCTTCTCAGGCACATATATACTGTATTTTAATATGCCCACTTATGCTGCTGTGTAATATATCTTCATAGTGCCGGCTTAATCGCAAATGACAAGTGTTGAAAATGTAATAAAAATAGGGACACATTAATCCATTTTGTATGAAAATGTGAAAAGGTAATCAGATTCTGAATAGCTGTATGTTTTAAAAATATACTGTCTGAGATTTTTTTTTCTATTTCAGATTCTCACTGGAGATTCCGATTAGAAAAATTTCAGTATAAAATTGCCTTAAAATATTACAATTGTGTGTCAAAAATGCACTGAGGAACTTCTTTAAGAAAAGGAGATATGAATCTCAGTCAGGAATGTGATGACCCCAAAGCTTCTAAAATACTTGAAATAATCAGAGAAGTTTGTATTCCTCTTCATTTTACAGAATCACATACAGCCTCGCCCATGGGTAGAGATTAACGTCTATCATTATCATATCTATTTCTGAATATCCATAGATAATTAAATAACTACTGTTAATAATTATTCCATTCTCCCCAAGCATTTCCAAAGACACCTACATACCAAAACGTGTATGAAGAAACATCCTTTTTTTTTTTTTTCTTTTTTTTTTCCTACACAACAAGCAATAGTTGGTAAACTCTCTAAAGGATCCTCCGAGACTTCCATGGAACATCTCCCCTGTCTGAAAGAATCTATGCAACCTGAAAAAATGCTTGTTTGAGGAAACAAAAAATCCCTTTAAGAAAAAAAAAAAAAAACAACACTTCAGATGTGGAGTAAGGTAGCTTGGAGGATATCATTTAGTTAAGACCACTTGCCTCTTCATATAACTACCTAACCCAGGTGTCTATCCAATCATCTGTAATACATTCAGATTTATATAATCAAATTTAGTAGCTTCAGAGGCTGGCACTTAAATCTATTCAGTTGTTATCCAAAGAAAGCATACCAACAAAGAACTTCTCTGGTTCCATAGCTGATGGTCCCATTACGTGTAAATGGAATGTCTCCTACAGTAAGCTTATATTACCAAATGACAGAACTTGTTAATTGTGATCATTCTACTGAGGCTGTATATTTAGTGATGAAATCCACAAAAGTCCTGAAATAGAAATTACTTCTTTAGTTATTTAACTTTGAGTGATCATAGTCCAATGTCATCTAAACTCTTGGGCAAGAAATGGTGATCTAATTGCAACACTGAGAATGTGGCTTCTTATAGTGCAGTATCACTGGTAGAGTTTATGTTGCATATTTGTTTCTTTGTGCTTGTTTATTGAAGTGTTTTAGCTCCAAAACATCAAGGTCAATTTTTCACATGCTTTACATGGTTCATTATAGGGCCTCAAGCAGAGCTGATGTATTAGATACCCTGTCTGTGAATTACAATGATTTAGTACTTCGAGTAATCTTGCACTTATTGTTTCATTATTATTCCCCAAATAACTGAAAATGTTCAGCACACAGATATTCTATTCCTGCATGAAATCTAATGAGATATAATGGCTTATACTCAGTGTATGAAAAGCATTTACAACCCATAAGCAAGTCCTATACCTAAAGTGGAGTGTGGAGGAAAATGATTAGAATAGAGACATTTCCCATAAGCCTGTGTAAATTACATAAAATCAAAAATTGACTATGTCAATCATTCTTCATTTAACACTTTCAATTAACTTGAGATACTGTAGGATGTCACTTTAAATTATCTACTTAATAGACTAGGAAGGGGGTGGATTGGTTTCCTGCTGTTGCTAAGGCTGTCCAAAACCAAAGCTACTTCAGAACTATCTTCAGAATTCCTCTGTAACCTAAAGCTGTTCATCTCACAGCAGAGCCACAAAGCAAGGATGAGGGTGAACTCATCTCCTAGAGATTGCATATCCTACATGTGTCCTGGAAAGACGCCTTACAGCAGATCTTCAGTATTATTTCCAAGAAATTCCTACACTATATAGGCTTGTATGCCAAGGACAAGTGAATACAGTTCAGTATTTGATGGAAATGCAACTAGTAATATTTTCTTTAAAATAAAATTCAGTATTAACTTGTATGTTGTTTCTTTCTAATCAGTGTTGTAATGAATAGCACTGCGAATATGTCCATATTTGCAAACTGAAATAGTGGCATTTCAGGATTAACAGAAATGAGGAACAGAGCATTTGTCTTCCACAACGATTATTTATACAAGGTTTTCCAGAGTCACACACACACACAAAAATTATAAATGAGAGAGCACTGGAACAACACCTCTGGAGTTCTGCTTTGTGGAGGAACTTTAAATAGAAATGAAAATGTCACTTTCATGCACTGTGCATTCCACTTCTTTCCCCTTTTATTTCTGAAAAACAAATAGAAAAAGAAAACCCTCAGCTTTATTATGAGTTAGTACTCTCTATCTATCATATCTCATTCATAACCTTAAATAATGCCAAACAAGTTTTAAAGTTATTTCTGCCTCACTAAATCTTTTCCATCTCGTAAGAAAATTTTGCCATGCACTAGAAAGAGTGAAATACAGCAATTACTGGGGGCAAACCCTCATCTCCTACCATGCAGCATCATTTGGTTCTGCCCCCTGTAGTTCTAGACTACTTCAAGACAGAAAGACCATATAAAGAGTCTAGGTCAATACATAGCCTACCACAGAAATTATTGGGATGTCTGAAACAACAGGAGCCTAACAGGGTTAGAGGAATAATTATAAACTTTGATGCAATACATTTGTGAAGGCTGTATGTGTACCTGTTTTCTGGGTTAGGACATAGCTTCCACAAAAAAAAAAAAAACCTTTGCATTTGGTATGTGCATAAGAGATATTTGTCTGAGTTGCTGTATATTGGTAGGTATAGAAATGGTTTTGCTTTAATCTTGCTTTTTACTATGAAAGACAGTGCAGATAGCTGATAAAGAGTCAGAAATGTGCCCTTGTGGCTAAGAAGGCCAATGGTTGCATTAGCAAGAGCTTTGCCAGCAGGTCAAGGGACGTGATCCTCCTCTGCTAGTAAGGCCTGGTGAGGCTACATCTGGTGTGCTATGCTTACTTAAGGGCTCCCCAATGCAAGAAAGGCATGGAACTATAGGAGCTGGTCCAGAGACATATATGGAGCACACAGATATGACAGATGAGATCTTTACCCACTCAGACTGCCATCTGGAGACCAGTAGAGATGCCCTAGAGCATTTTAAGTAATACTAAATGCACGCCTTTGGGCAACCAAATTAAGCTCTTGGCAGTATATTTAGTGATGATTCAAGAATTATTCAATTACCCCAAAGTATGTTCATGGCTGATCAGATGAACTTTTTCTAACTTAGAACTGATGTCTAACTTTAAGACATGAAAAGTTACTTAAGGCCCTTCTGTTTTAGCTGAAGCATGAGCTTGTGTTAAAGCTGAATTTGGTCTCATATCATGGCTAATGGGTAGCGTATGTTGGCCAACATATGTTGGCCACCTGAAATCATATGGATGGCATCTGAAATATGTGCTGGCCATTGTAATGTGACCACTGTGAACTAGTCTACACAGAAAATTATTAAATAAGCATCTCCAATTTGGCTGTCACAGTCTTCCACCCTCTGACACTGTGATAAACTAGCTATGTACACTTTATAAACTATTTCATATTTTATAAGGAAACAGTATCAAATTCAGTCAATTTCCGATCTGAAGAGCAAATCAGATTAAAATGATCCACAAATGATTGAAATGATTTTTGGGGATGTCAGGCCCTGTACTGTCTTTAAAACCAGATCTGCAATCTGCACAGTATTTTGCATGACAAGACATCTTCTGCTCTGACTAGAGCTACTTTTGCCCTTGAATACCTTCATAGCAAACACTGGAAGAACACCAGTGCTTATTTTCAAAATGTGTCACCTAAAAGTAGCAATTTCAGTATCAATAATTACATCTTATAATTTAATAAATAGCAGCTCATTTAGATGACTGCTAATCATAGCAAAAAAATGTAAGTTCTTTTTCTGTTTATTTAAATCACTTATGTCTAAAGAGTTATAGTCTGACATCAGTACTCTTTTCTGCAAGTCAACCTGCTGATTATCACAGATATATACTACAGCATATAGTACTCAACACAGATATATCAAAGATATATTCTATTGCATATAGTAATCAACATTGTTCCCGAAAGAGAGAAAAATAGGACTTAGAGGACATTTAGTCCATTTTCTTGTCTCAAGACATGATCAACTATACTCACAACATCTCTGATACATAAAGGAGATTTTACACTCTGAAAAATCTTTTAGTTTTACTTATCTTGGTAGTTCGAAAATGTTTTCCTCACATTTAAATCTCATTTATTTCAGTTTAAGTCCAATGTCTCATTTTCTACAAGGGACACAGAGAAAACTTATTTGTCTCTTCTCCTCTATCCAGCTACTCTTTATGCATTTGAAGACAATCTATCACATTTCCTTTCAGACTTTTTCTTTTTTCCCTTTTTTTTTTTAAGCAGATGAGCAGATCAAATCCAATGACTTGTTTTTCTTTGCAGTCATAGTGTTTGGGCTTCTGCAAAACCCTTAGTGCATTGATAGGCTTAAACTGCTCTGAGCAGCCTTATCCATTCTTCCAGGAGCACCCTACAGCCCTGGCCATTGCCTGCCTCACATAGGCACCTCTGCCTCCAGCCCTGTCCCTCGTTGATTTTGACCTGTTTACTTCTACCATTGATCTTGAACCTGAACTGTCAATTTGGCCTTCTCTGATGCTCACCAAACTGTAAGCACAGCCTGTTCTTGCCCCTGACACAGCTATTCTTGGCACTGCTGAACAGTACCCTGGTATGAGACACCACCACACTGATCGAATCTGTGTCCACCTTAACCCCTAGCTAGGCTTCTTCATGGTGCAGCTCCCTCCCCAGGTGTTGCCTGGCAGCTTGAAGCTTGAATTTTTCTTAAACATTTTTTACTGATTTGTCAAGATCATTTTGTATTCAAGTCCTTTCCTTAAACCTTATTGCAGCCCCTCCTAACTTGGTGCTGATTAGTAATTAAATAAGTATACACTTCATGCTTTTGAAATAATTAAGGAAAGTATCGAGTGGTGCCAGACTGAAGACAGACTCTGTGAAATTCCACTTACTGCATCATTCCAACTCGACATCAAACTGTAATAACTACTTCCCCTCTATGATATTCTCCCCTTCCAGCAGTGCCATGTTTCCTTAGCTTGTTTAAGAGAGTCCTACTGAAGTTAAGCCATATGATCTCTGTTCCTTCCCTCTTTCTTTTTCAGGAAAACTCTTAACTTCTCATAGAAGGAAACTGAATAAATATGACATAATATGTTCTTGGATGCTCTTTTTCTCCTTACCACTGTCTACCAGTTGTATACAAGTGGTTCAATTATTTATTCTAGTATTTTTATAGCAAGTAAAGTTCACCTAGTAGATTACTCCTTGCCCCCATTAAAAATAGAAAATATATTTTCCTTTTCCAGGCTTCTGAAACCTCAGTAGTCCTTATGAGTTCACAAAGTTCTTGACTCCAAGACCACTTTAGTTGGTTCCATAAAGTGACAGTTCAGCATCTACCTTCTCTAGATGCTCTCTAAGTGGCTTTTCTAACTGCTGTTCTGGCCTGAGACCTTTTTCTTCATTGTTGATGGTGACTTAGCGAGTTGCCTGATGAATGTTGTTACTGTCAGTCAAGATGGAAGCAAAACATAAAATACAGTGAATGTTTTGGCTTTTCTTTGCGTCACCTGTTGATAGCTGTCTCTCCTTGTTAAGTGGCAGATCAGCTCTTTCCTTTCCTTGATCTTTCTCTTCCTCTACAACATACTGCACCTACACAGGATTCTTGCTTTCTTGCCATCCTTGCCTAACACTTGAAAAAGTTTTCCTTTTTAAACATAAGAAGTGTCTAAATCTGTATTTTGGAACCTAATAGGAGCAGACTGCTTTCTCCAGGGCTAACTGTGGGTTATTTGGGTGTCTGAAGACTCTATTCAAGTTGCTTAAAAGCCCAACTTTTAAGCTTAAAAGCTTAAGTGCTCAACTTCAAACTTAAAATGCTGTTTTTTGTAAAGAAGTATCATATCCATTCTGCCTTCAGAAAAAAATAGGATAAGGGAGAAGAGAAAAATACTCTATCCAGTTTATCAGAGCTTCAATCTTTTTTTATTGTTATTGTTTTCTTAATTTATTTAAAACGAATACACTTTTTCTTTTAATGCTTTTCCTAATTCTTCTAATAAAATACTAATTTCTTTTCTTTTACACATATAACAGTCAAAAGTTTATTTCCTGATTTTAAATTAAAGCAATTACTTACTGCATTATTTCCTTAATAGAAAAGTCTTAAATTACCTACCAATTTAGAGCGGCTCAGTGGTTTCTACCAAGTGGTTATTGGTAGTGTCTAGCTTCATTTCCACTGCAAAATGGAACAATCTTGTTCATATCAGATCATTCTCCTCTCACAAGCATTCTGAGCAGCTTGATTTTTTTTCTTTAAGAAAGGGGGAGGGAGAAAGGATTATGTTATGCTTAAGGCTATAAACTGGGGTTCCAACAGAATTAACTCTACATGGTTTCTGTATGGGAGTGCTTCATCATCAGAAATAAAATATTTATGGTTTGTCTACACACACAGCATTTCTCTAAGTTGCCTAAATGCAAAACTATTCCAATACACTAATTACTTAAAACTGTGTCTGGCACTAAGCCTGACCTAATTGGCCCTTTTGAGATCACACAATTACCTAAAGGAAAAATGCAATGATAACATGGTTATATGGATTTTAGATAAGTATTCCTCTCATTTGGTCTCTGGGTTCATGGGAGCAGGCTTGCTCTCTCTCCTCACATCAGTGCCTCCATTTAATATCTCTGTGTCTTCATGTCCCACCTGTAAAATTGCCTCTCATCATCTTTATACATTTCTGAAAGATATTCGTATGGTTGCATTAACCCTGTGTTCAGCACCTTACAGCAAAATGTGGATTTCTTTGTGTACTGTCTTCACACAAATACATTTAAAAAGCAAAATATTACTGGTTCTGTAGGTTGCAAACTCTATGTCCTTATCTTTACTTATTCATCTGTGAAGATACACTGGGATTCATTTTACTCATATGTCACAGTAGGACCACACTTAACAATGATGTCTTATTTCAGCTAAGGCACCACTACATATCACTTACATAACAGTATTATATAAGGACTTGTTAATTTTTTTCTTATTTATTCCACTGGATCCAACTTCATGCATGTCTAGAAAATATCAGCTTGTTTTCTTTACTCCCTGTACCAGTCAGTGCCACATCGTGCTACAAAGCTTCATGACGACTGCAAGAATGCCTGTGATAAAGAATAAAATACTCTTTTTTTACTCTGGGTAAATTAACAGATTTCTTTGCCTTATATATATGTGTATGTCTTTTTGTGTGTAGGGGAAATCATGCCTTACCAATCATCTCATAGCCTTCTATGGTGGAATGACTGGTTTGGTAGATGAAGGGGGAGATGGAAGCTGTCTATCTTCACTTTAGTAAGGTTTCAGCAAGAGACTAGAGAAGGACATGATTGCTATCTTTAACTATATCAATAGAATGATAACCAGAGAAACAAATGGACTAATTAGTTTGAAAATAGCATGAAGACAACTGGATTTAGATAAGCCATGATAAGACTTAGGTGGGGCATTAAAAAGAGGTTCCTTGCTTTTGCAAGAATCAAGAGTACAGAGCATCCTTCAATGTTGTAGGTAATTAGGGTAAATAAGCTAACTCCTGTTACACATATTAAAAATTGTGTAGAATGAATCTGTGATAGGCAACCGGTGTCAACAGGCAGCTGATTGGAATGATTCGGGATATTCCTTTTAGTCTTGAAATCTCAAAAGATGCAAGATAAGTTCATGACATGTGACTTGAAAGTAGTTTTCAGTACTACTCTATCAAAAAGCAGTTAATTTCTGAATGAGAACTCATGAACAATCATGAATAACCCACTATTTAGAAAGTTGGTCAGAAAAGTAATGTAAGAGTCAGGAAAAAAAAAAACATATTTGCTCTCACCACGATGTCTAGTATCTGTCAGGACCATACAGACTTTTTTCTTGATAGAGAATATGGATGGAAAGTTAACTCTGTTCAGCTCTGGTGAGGCCACACCTAGAGTACTGTGTGCAGTTCTGGGTTCCCCAGTATAAGAGGAACATGGAGCTTCTAGAGAGGGTACAGTGGAGAGCTACAAGGATGATTAAGGGACTGGAACATCTCTCCTATGAGGAAAGACTGAGTGAATTGGGCCTGTTTAGCCTGGAGAAGAGAAGACTGAGGGAAACTGATTAACATGTATAAGTACATGAAATGGGGGAATTTAGGGAGGAAGGGGCCAAGCTCTTCTCAGTGGTGGCCAGTGACAGGACAAGGAGCAATGGGTATAAGGTGAAACAGAGGAAGCTCTTCTGAAGAACTTCTTCACTGTGAGAGTGGCAGAGGCCTGCAACAAGCTGCCCAGCGAGGTTGTGGAGTCTCCTTCTCTGGAGATCTTCCAAACCCGCCTGCATGCCACTCTGTGCAACATGTTCTGAGTGTCCCTGCTGGAGCAGGGGGGTTGGACTAGATGATCTCTAGAGGACCCTTCCTACCTCAATCATTCTGTGATTCTGTGTATACCTCCTGCCAGGCCAGACACTGCCCCTTGTCAGCTGCAGGCCTGCCTGCCTCACCTCCCAGTAAAAAGCCCACAGTAGCTCAGCATTGATTCCTAAAGAGGAAATCATAACATCTACTTGTCATTCATCCAGCCTGCCATTTCATCTTAGAATGATATCAGAGCGGTCAAGCATGAGTTAAAGTCCTCCATGAAAACCAGAACTCGTGATCCTGAGCCCAGTCCAGCTGTCTGGAAGACTAATGGATTTCTCCATCCCTGTTAGACCCTACATCAGGGCCATTCCTGGCCACCTGCCCTTTAAACCTTGCGAGAAGCTCTTGACTCAGCCTTCGTCTTAAATATCACAGGATCATTCAGAACAGCCCCATAGGAGAGTATGGACACAGTAAAGTGACCTATATGAGCCTTTCAAAGATGACTTAGACAAATGCTTGTAAACGAAGGGCCTAAACATGTCCACCACAAGTTGGTCAGAGCTGGCAGACAGCAGCTGGCTTTGCAAAAGCCCAGGGAGCAGGACTTTATATTTGCTAGTCCTGCTCCCAGGATGCCTTAAGCCAGAGCATGCAGCCCCCTCTGGGGAAGACCTGATTGCAAGCTTCAACTGGCAGCAGCAAGGAATGACCTCAACTGGAAAGGGAATGGAAAGAAATAAGGACTCCTAAACGGAGTGAGAGAAACGCAGATGAAACAAGGGATCTGCTGGTCGAAGGAGATGGGGCTCACAGCTTACTCTGGTTTCTGACAACACATGCAGCACAGCCTTCTCAAGCTTTGCAAAGGAGCAAGCAACATTTTCTTGCTTTTGCATATCTTGATAGAGAGGCTGCTTTATTGCGCAGTGTGGTTCCAGCTCTGTCCTCTCATCAGGCGCCGGATGCCATGATTCAAGTTTAGCAAGGGTCGTCTCCAGGCAAGGTCTGGCCATGTGATGAAGTGTAAGGGTAGCCTTCCTTGCAGACCCATAATAATGGTGAGATTTAGCCTAAATATTTTGCAGAATAAAGTTCACCACGGGAAATACCTTCACATAAGGTGCAGCACAAGTACATGAGGCCGATACTGAAAATATGGAAAGTATATCAGTATCATTTAAAAAAGAACACCACAAAAGGAATGTGCAAGGTCCAAGACTTGTGTTGATAACTTAGGTTTTTCTATGATTATATAAATACTTATGAAAAGATTATTTCTGTAACTCTTCTTCATCTGTTTCCTCCCCTCATAGTATGGTAGGAAAGGCTATATTTTATGATTTGGGTGTCATATTTTTGTTATCTTTTAATGGAAAGGAGATTTGTACACTTTCAATCTTATTTCCAGAAGCTGAGTCAATGCTTGACATTCATTTGGGATTTAAAGACTATTCTGCATAAACCACTGGTCTCAAAGTACTTGTCAGTTTATTTGATCTCCATAGGCAATATGGATCATCATTCTTTTTAGCACTGAAAAGAGGTCTCCGCTTCAGCAGTGACAGAAAATTTCTGAGACATAGATTGTCCTCGTATTATAACATATCACAATGCCGGGCACAGACCACAGCCTGTGCATGGACTTGACCGTGAGGTGTCTCAGCTCCTGCTGCTGGAGCCACCTTGGGCTTCTCCTTGCAGCACTGGAAAGTGTTGCGTTTTGGGGGACAGGAGTGTGAGTGCAGCACTGGGGTGTCACCAGCCAGGGGTGTTGCCATGATGTCACCATTGCATCAGAATGCTGGCCCTGGGGTGTCACCAGGGCCACAGGTGTCACCACAACGTCTATGTCGCATCACAATCCTGGGTGCTGGGGTCTAAGGTGTCGCCATGGCACTGCCATCGCATCACAAACCCAGGCGCGTTATAAAGGTGGCACTGGGGCAGACTTGGGCGTCACTGTCCGTGAACGAGCGAGGGTGCGAGTGAGCGGACAAAGAGCCTGACCTCTGGAAGAAGGAGCAAGGCAGTGGGGTAAGAGCCAGCTCTTGAGCTCCCTTCTCAGCCTCCCTCCCCTCATGCCTCTCCCTCTCCTTGGTGGCCTCCCCAGAGCCACCAACTGCTGCACACTCCTCCGGAGCAGCGCTCGCCCCAGGAGCAAGTGCAGGAGGCAGGGGATGTGCTGACTTTGGACTGCAGCTAAGCATGGGCTGCCACTGCCTTGGATGTCCTGGGCAAGGGCCAGAGCCACGGGAAGGTCTGTCCTAACAGCAAGTCCTCCAGCCTTGGCATCGAGTCTGGGGACTTGGTGCCAAGGATGGGGCATCTCTACAGGGCCATGGGAAACCAACCCTGGCAGCAGGCACCAGGGATGGCAAATGGATTGAGCACATGGTGCCCTTCTCTTCCTAGATTTCTTCTCATCTGCCTTCGTTCCTTTGGCTGTGTGGTTGCTTGTTGGGTTTTTCTTCCGGCGCGGATGCCAGTGCCGAGGGTGAGCTCCAGAGCAGAGGGGCCAGGGCTGGCAGAGGGGTGCAGTGGGTGGTAAGGGAGCTGATGAGCGGGACTGTGGCTGCTGCTGCCTGGCCTGGGGCTGGCAGAGTGAGGGCTTGCTGCCAGAGGGCCACTTAACACGAGCTGGAGACAGAGTCTTCTGAGCTGGAGACAGAGTCTTCCTTGCCCTCTGCAAACAGGACGCGGGCACAGAGCTCACACACGGCTGCGTACCGAGGCCCCATCACATCAGTGAGATGGAGCCTCGTGTGCGTGCCGTGTTCGAGCTCGCAGCAGTCATCTTTGTCATCTTCTGCCTGCTCGACATCCCTTCGGCCCTCAACGTCCTCATGACCCTTTTTTTAATTGTATTGGTCGTGCCGCCCTTGAGGCCGCGCTGGCCCCAGGTAGGTGTGTGGGGCACATGGCCTGCCTCCCGCCTGCACTCTCCCTCCCTGTGCAGCCCTGCCAAGTGCAGGCCTGGGTGCCCCAGGGCTGTTCCCCACTAACCCAGTGCTCTCTGGGCTCTGCAGAGGCCCCTGGGCACTTCTGGCAGCCTGGGCAGCAGCGGCGCCATCCAGGAGCCCCGAGGTGAGTGGCCCTGTCCCCAAGCACAGCTGCAGCAGCAGCTCCCTGCCAGCACCATCAGTGCTGGTGCCCACCTCGCTGCAGGCCAGGGCTGCACAAGGGCTGAACAGGGGCACTCACAGCCTCTTGCCTCCTCTCCTGCAGCCTCTGTGCTCGCCCCAGTGCCCCTGGAGGAGCCTGCGGGGAGGGAGCCGGAAGGGTAAGCGGAGCCTTGTCCTGAAAGAGCCCTGGCTTGGCCCCTTGGGCAGCAGCAGAATGAACAGGAATGTAACGAGCTGGGCCACGTCCCCTTGGGCCCGACAGCACCAGGGCATCCTGCTGGGCGCAGCAGTCAGCCCTAGGCTTCTTCTTACCTCCCTTCTCCCTTCCAGGTGCCCAGACACGGACGGCGAGGCGGGTGATACATCTCCGCCTCGCTGTCGCGTGCGGTTCGGGGCCAATCAGGTGGTGTTCTTGGGGGAGGGCGAGGAGCACCAGCTCCTCGACTTCCTGCCCAAGAAGCCCGACCTGGACTGGCCCCTGAACATGGTGCGCAGATCCATCTTGCGGCGCACCGAGGCACCCATCCTGCTGGTCGCTCGGGCTCCGTCACCGCCTGAGTCGATCAGCAGCTCCGGCAGCGAGGAGCCCTCCGGCTCCCCGGGCCTGCAGAGCTGCGAGAACATCAAGCTCTGGCCCGGGGATGCCGAGTCTCCTCCACCTCCCCCAGCAGCCTCCGGCTGGCGGGCGGCACTGGGCGCCCTGTTCCGACCTGGCTGTGCTTGCCAGGGCATGCAAGCACTGAGCAGGGGGCTCCGGCGATGCGCTGCTACACTCCGGTGCCGGCGAGGGCGCAGGGGCCACCGGGCCAGGAGTGTCACCTGAGGGTCTCTGCGAAGCGCAGCCCCTGCACAGAGGCTGTGCTGAGCAGAGCCCTCTGAGCCCGGCACCTCCGTCCCCTTGGGGTGGTGCAAAAAACATCTATGCACCACAACAGGGGATGCGAGGCCCCATTGTCATCGGGGAGAGGCGAACGACACCTGTGCCTTCCCCTGGGCCTTTTGATCCCCTGTTCCCTCAGGCAGTGCAAGAAACATCTGTGCATTGCACTGGGGGATTGGAGGCCCCCAACATCAAGGAGAGGTGCAGAACATCAGCATCTCTCCCTGGGCCTCTCCTCTGCCCACAACATCTGTCGCCAGAGAGATCCTGGCAGACATCTTGGCAGGCAGTGACTACCAGGATAGAGCTGCAGGAAGTCCTGCAGGAAGTCCTGCCTCCCATAACAACATCTTCAAGCACCTCGGAAGAGGCGAGCAGCCAGGAGGTGGCCTGAGAAGTGGCAGAATAGCAGATCTCAGGCTTGTGCAGAGACTTGGCGAAGGCCTGTGGCTATCAGGGGCCTCCTCAACTCCTCCTGCCTTTGGTCCAGTTGAACTCGATGGAGCTGCCGAGCCAGGAGGAGCTGCTGTGGGACTTTAGAGAGCTCAGTGCTGGACCAGAGATTCTTTTAACCAGCTCTCCAGTGAGTCCAGTGTACCTGTCACCTTGGGTTGGTGCAATAAACATTTGTGTACTGTGAAGTGGGAGTTGAGAGTGCTTCTTCTTCCTCAATCTCACCCTTTCCTTGACTGCAACAGTTGGAGATTGATGGTTTTCCAAATATTAAGTAAAAAGCGTAGGCCTTAGAAATGCATTCATTGGTTTTCCTTTCTAAAAGAAGTAAAATGGATTTTAAAGCAACACCATCGATTCTTCATTATAATGTAGGATTATGAGATTCTAGCTATAAAAGGTTAAAGCTCATTTCAGCTTGTATTGGATTTTTAATTAATGAAATAATTACTTGAATCAATGCCGTATACTGGGTCAATTATTTATATTTTAAAAATTATTTTAGGCTTTGATTATTGCCTTAGCTACATTGCATAGCAAGTAATGGTATAATTAGGAATAAATTAATCACTCTTGCAAGGTACTTTTCCATTTGCATTAAATAGATACAAAGTAGAATGTGTATTTCAGTGAGGAACAGCTAAACAATTTTTTTCACACACAGCTAAACCAATCAAGACCAATAACCTTTATACCCATGTCCATGGGAAACACCACTTAATTCCCATTGTCTAAATAAGACCATGGTCGAAACAGCTTAATGATTTGCTAATGACACATAATTAACTGGCAATCAATGAGTAAGCCATTCCAGATCAATATTGGTAATGCAACAAATAAACTATAATCCTACATCCTTCTGCTAACACACCTCTCGCTTTAGCATAATGACAATACCATCAACCTCAGGTGGCTTCTATTTCCATATATACCTGATTAGTATATTCAGTATGTGTTTAAATTCATATATTTGTGCATATTTAGTAGGTAACTCTTTTTCTATGCTTTATGGAATATTTTTTATCAGAAAAAAATATACATTGTATTCAAAGAATTAACTCCTTGCTCTACTATTTTTCATAGCTGTTCTATCCTGATTATTAAAAACAAAACAAAACCCTCCTTCTGGCTCTCTTATGACTGTTTCTTACTAAACTAAGCAACAGCTGCTTTAGGTGCACAGCCCACGGATGTCACCAAAAGGTAGATATAAGAGAATTATATGGCAAAAACAGCAGTGAGGAAACATATTTTTCTATAATTTAGCATGTGAAATTTCATCATCATTGATGTTTAAGACCTTACAGGTTATGAATTAAGGTTTTTCCATATTTGAAGGAACTTATAACGACTGTTTTGTGTCCAGAAGTTGTCTTCTGAGTGGGAGAATATAACAGATCCCTCTGCTCTAAATAGATTTTATATTAAATTAAACTTGTAGGAACTGTAAGGGTTTAAGATGTTTACTTCTCTGGTGGAATCTAACAACACAATTAAACTTCTTAAAGTAATTGGTGGAATAGACTGACAAACATATATATGCACACACTATGTGGTGACGTTCAAGAATCTTTTTAAAAGAGATAGAGGGAAAAATAATGCTGAAAAAATGAATAGAATGAATGTCATTGAATAAATAAATCCACATATAAAGTTGGAATGAAAGTTGTTTTATTCTGCTTAATATTTTTACTTAAAAACAGAAACACCATCTCTAGTTTCTAATGATGTCTAGAGCACAAAATATTGGAGGATTTAAAGCATTCTGACTTTCATAAAATGGTCCTGCAGGGACTTCTGCTGCTGCCAGCATTTTCATTACAGAAGATATTCCATCATGATGAAAAAATCCTGTGGAATTTGAAAGAAATACAATTAAGGTAGTTCTGGAATATGTAAATAGAAGCTTAGATTAATTAACCCAAACTGCACAAAAATTAATAAAGAAGATGAATTATCTTTTCAACTGAGTTTAAATCATCCTACAGTAAACAATACAATATTATATTACCATTACAGGCAACAAAAAATGGTTATTAAATGCTATGAAAGTTTTATATACATGAAATATTGGTTTTTTTTTCAGAATTTCATAGAAGCAGAAGAAGAGCTGTTCTTAGTAAAATGTGTTCTGATTTCTCAAGTCTTTTATTATTTATTTATTTTTCTAACTTGTTAGGAAAATTTTCTTAAGGATCAGGATTCTTCCCATGAAGTGAGGATATATTCAACAGTATACATTGTAGGGTTGGTCCCACGGTTTAAATGAGAAATTCCAATCATTAGCCTACCTGAAAAAATCAAGTACATTTGTGTTTTTCTTATTTTTTTCTGTAAATTGTGATACAAAATGCACCTTAGGAGGCAACAGTTTTTCAACTGTTATTTACTCCCTAAAAATTAGATTTTTTTTTCTTTTCTAGACTTGCTGTTGTAATCAACTAAAAGTAGATAATAGTTCACAATCTCTTCATTTGTTTCTACATATTTCAATATATACTACAGCAAGTTTTACTAGTATACTTTCTACCTCAGCACTTAATTGACCTTCCTGTTGCTGAGACATCAGAAATAATTTTAAACTCTTCACTTTGCTCAAGTGTTCTGAACCCAAAATGAAATAATGCCAGTGAGATGTCAGAAAAGGGTAGTGTCAAACTATCAATCAGATGCTAATCTTGACAATATTAATTCTAGCCTTCTTAAAGAATCACTAGGAGGAGGACTTCAGTGCTGTAGGTTTTCACATTAAAAACAATATTTCACAGATATTTAATACCTTGTATTGGTATTACAATTAAGGATAACACTATTATAATATATAGAGAGAAGAATATCAAAGGCAACCTCATCCATTGTGCCTTATCCAATCCAAAACCTGGCAGACATAATCAAATATCCTAGTTCTTACCTAAGGCACTGAACAGATAACATTTCTCCAATAGCATGGAGAATATATATATAGAAAAAGATATATCCATGCTACAAATCATACGGTAGACCACAGTTACATAGGTGCAGTATATGGGAGTTAAGGATCCTATATCCTCTAGGCTGCTTGCTCAGTAGTAAGGACATCTCATATTTACATTCAAAACCATGTATATGGTTTCAAAACTAGATATAGTTTTGTCTGGATGATACTCCTATTTTAAGGTTGTTCTAAGATATCTTCCCCTGCATCACGATCTCTTCTCATTGCCAGGCTAAATGTATCCAGTGCCAATTTCTATGAATATCTTTTCACTACAACATTTGACACTACAACAAAATCAGTTCTTGCTCTAGCATTTGCTCACTTGGTCTATATATTAAGATCAATCATAAGCACCTAGGTGTTTGTCCGTGCTCTTTTATTTTACTTTGCTCCTGAATATTCTTAAAGTTCCTCTTCACATTTCTTTCACTGGAAGTTCATCTTTCTCAACAGAGTCATACACAGTCAGACACAGAGATGTTCTCCTAGCTGTGCTCTGTAAGATGGCATTAACACCTATCACCGTTATAGATGCCAAGACTGATAAATCATGGGGCTGCACTTGTATTATCTGCTGTCAGGTTGGTGGTGCATATTGATGGCTTATCAACAGGTCATTCCCACTTGACAAACATAGCTTATTCTAGTAATTCTTGTCAGCAGTCGCCAAATTCTTGATAATGCCTTGCATTAATTGTCCTATGACATAATTTATTTCATTCCTGTGGCTCGTTGTATTCTCCCTGTGTTTTATTTCTCATCCTCTGCACTGCTTATGCCTTCACACTGTCTCATTTGTTCATTTTATTAACACATTCCAATGTCAGGGTCATTAAAGCAGATACTAGCTAGATTTGATCCCAAGACTGTTTTTTGAGAAAAACTTCTTCTATTTCTGAACAGCCTCTTGTCATTTCTCCTTTAATCAGTTCCTGGTCTACCTTTCAATTTCTACTACTCTAATCCTAATTTTCTCCAGTTCAACAAGTAGTCTATTACACAGCATCAATTTCTCATGCTTCACTGAAAATATAATAGATATTTTGCAATTTCTTTGTCTAGAAAATCAATTACTTTAACAAGCAAAAGCTATCATGTCAGCCTGTCACGTTCTTCCACATTGCTTTTTATTCCTCTTTCTGTACATCTCCAAGGTTTTAATTATTCTTTCCTTTGAAACCTGCTAGTTTTGCAGGGGACTGAGGATAGGTTTAAAGGTTGGTACCTACCTAGATTATCTTTAATTGGCATCTGTAAATAAATTTATTATGTTTGCATTTCTGAAATTAAACTGTTTCATCTTTAATCATGAATATGATTTATATTGATTCACAGTTTATTCAGTATTCTAAAATAAGAACTTGAGCCTTAGTCCTTGCTTGTAATGCCTTTATATTTTTTCTTAATATATTTGTCACTATTCTGTATCTTCTTTGTACCTTCCATCGTACCTTCCACATCCTCATTTACTATATACTATATATACTGTATAAATATATATATTTAGTATATGTATTTACTATACACTATATACTTTTAAATCATTTTCACATTCTTCACAATCACTCAGCTTGATTTTTAACAATTTGCACGTTATCCTTGCTGTAATCACTTTCTGATTTCTTGGGCATTTTATTTTTTTTGATAATTTTCTTTTCCCACTCATTGTAGACTCCAAGTATATTCATAATATCTCTGTGGAAAGTGCTGTTCATCCAATTTGGTGGTCATTCCGTCTGCTTTTTCCTCCTTTCATAGTGTACGATTTTCAGAAAATGTTTTCAGCTTTGTTTAATAGTATATGAACCTTCAATAAATACAGGACTTTGACCTTGTTTTACTAACTGCTTTTCTAGATATTTTAAAACTTATTGCTTTGAAATAAGAAAAAAAAGAGAAGATAGAAAATATATTCTCCAGTTAAAAATTTAGTGAAAAATTAAAATGAGGAAAGAGATTGCTTCAATAGGCTGAATATTACAGAATCACAGAATCTATAAGGTTGGAAGGGACCTCTAGAGATCATCTGGTCCAACCTTCCCGCTCCAGCGGGC
>JAUBOD010000408.1:1043628-1056852 GCA_032353885.1 Nothura maculosa | reverse complement strand
ATTTATACATGTTAATAAGATCCCCTCTCAGCCTTCTCTTCTCCAAGCTGAACAGGCCCAACTCACTCAGTCTCTCCCCATACGAGAGATGTTCCAGTCCCCTAATCATCTTTGTTGCCCTCCGCTGGACCCTCTCTAGAAGCTCCATGTCCTTTCTATACTGGGGAGCCCAGAACTGCACACAGTACTCTAGGTGCGGCCTCACCAGAGCTGAGGAGAGGGGCAGAATATCCATGATAATGCAAATTCATTAATGCTGAAGACAAACTTAGATTTCAGTTAAACATTGCTCTTCACTTAATATATTTAAGACTTTTGTCTGACACTCTTAAAATAGTTTGCAAATTTAATTGATTGAGAAATATAGCTCTGTGCACAGCAGACAACTTATAGAGGGGTAAACAAACATTCAAGTTAAGTATGTGACTTGTCCAAAGTTAGTGATGGAAGTGCCATGTCAAGGTCCTGAGTGACAGCCTCAAAAACTAATGAGACTGTAGACTATACTTGCCTTCTCAGCAAGTATAATATTGCATATACAAACTGAAAATCGCAAAGTAGATTTGTATATGGCTTTCCTAGTATCCACTTCTACCTATCTTGCACTTAAATTTACCTCTTCCAAAAGGATCCTGATCAACAATTATTATCACAATGATAGCATGAACATTCAACAAAGGCCTTTGCAAAGTCAACAAAGAAAGCTCCATGGTGACTGAAAATCAATAGGGCAGAGAGAAGAATAAAAATGATTTTTGTAATGATTCCTTTTGAAACACGTATTCAAGCTGCATGAGAACTCATGGCTCAAATAGTGTTGCATGGTCTTATGAATAGTAATGAAATCAAATCCTAAACAGAGGTATTGGATTTTAATTGAGCTATTCTTTAAAGGACTTTTTCTCAGAGTGTCAAGGTCATATTCTCACAGATAAGGAGTTTATTATACAAGAGGAATAGTGATAATAGGCACTAGAGACATATTGAAGGCATGTGGCATGCTACATGAAAGAAGAGAAAAAATATACGAAAAGTAATAATTGAAGTATACACAGAAGACATTCCCATTGATAATTACTTTAAATTATTAAAACATATAAGAGGTTATTAAGTACATGGTGTATAAATTACGTTTTTGCTGAATAGAACTTTTGTTACTCTGCAAAACTTACTCTTCTTTTTAAATGAAGTTTAAATATTAAAAAATCAATTCTTAAATACTTCTTAAAATTATCTTTAAGATAGATTAATGATTAACAATATAAACTTGATGCATATATGATTGGGATATCTATCTAAAATCTCTTAGATCTTTAACTGTGAGTCCAAAATGCACTCTTTTGAACATGCTGGGTATTTTGGCTCCTAGGACTTCTAAGTCTTCCCTAGACTCATAAAACCCTTAAACAGGAACTAAATTTTAAATCATTTAGTAATATCATATAATTTAAACAGGGGCTAATCTTTTACTACTGTCGTTATTCTGGTATTGTTTACTGTTAAACACTACTTACTAAATTATCTCCATTGGTTTCTCATTTGCCTGTGTTGCCTCTTACTGGGACTCCTGCTCATTTATATTTCCTTATGGAGTCTCTGGCACTTACTGTCTACCTTCTTCAAAAATTGTACCACATTCTAATTTTCAGAGCATACTTTTTGTCTCTCTTTTTTTTTTTTCCTCCTAACTGCTACAGTATGAGAGTCTATTTGAAAGCAAAAAGGAAATAATTTCAGAGAATGTTTTTATTAATTGTAAGGATGAGTTCAGGAAGAGGCAAGCAAAGAATCCCTAAATTCCTTCATTTTTCCTATGGAATTTTAACAAGAGTTATTATTATTGGCCCATATTAGACATTATGAAGTAAACACTGTCCTGCTACACCAAAACAGAGTCCTTTGCTTTACTATTTTGCTCCCAGTAGTGGTCAATAGTAGATATTTATGGAAACATGGAAACAAAAGAACAGCAAAAGTATTCTGAGATCTTTCACTGATATTTTCTTCAAGTTTCTGGCATTTTAGATGAGCTATCTGAGCCACAGTTTGTACCTGGGCCATAATATTTAATAGCCACAAATGTAGCTAACGGTCATAATTCTATCTTTTTTTTTTTAAAAAAAAAAAAAACATTTAAAATTTTATTTCTCCTGTTGCTTCTGGCAATGAATCTCCAATTAAGTTATGGGCTGGGCAAAAAAGTCCAGAAAAATGGATTCATTAAACTGGCTGTTTTGGAAACACACACAAACATACATTTTACTGAAATGAAGACAAGTTACAACTCCTCATCCAGAACATTCCACCTGAACAGATACCACACCATCTGCCTCCTGATTTGCCATGCTTCACAGATAATGTATTTAAAAACAAGGGTGTCATAGCCTTGTTGATACAGTGGCATAACTCCATTGCAGTGGAGATGCCTTTTTTTTTCTCATTTAACCTTCCAATAATCACATTTTGTTCGTTTGTTTCAGCCAGGAGTGGTACTAATAATTACAGCTCATAATAATAATGTGCTCATAATAATAATGTGCTCATAATAATAATAATAATAATAATGTGCTCATAGAAAAAGGAATATTCATGCAACAAAATTAGACAATATTCAGGTGTCCATATGGCTCACAGAAATTAGTATCCCATTAGACACCAGCTTTTCGTTAGTAAAAATGGGATTCAATTTGCTACTGACATGTCCATGCACACAACCTAACTTCTATAATAGCTTCTTTGTAATTTTCTAGTGAGGAATCATTTCAAATAAGCAGTGAGGTATTACAAAGCCTGTGTCACAAAGTTTTCACTTCTTGCAGTCTCACATCTCCACTGTTGACATACATTGGTAATCGTAATTGACATCTGCGTATGCAGAAGAACTGGCCTTACTCATTGTTTGTCTCATTCCCACTTGCAAAATTTATGCATCTATCTTAGCTCAGCATTAGATTGAGAACAACCTCGATACCAGTTCTTCATGAAAAGTTATTTTTCAATAGAGCCACTTAAACAAAGCACCACAATATATTTCTAGCATTCAGGTAAAAGTTTATCGAATGCTGAGATTTAGTATTTAGAATATTTTCCTCTTATATCTCAGATTTAATAAAATTTCCAAAACAAGGACATTGAATTTATATATATATGTATATATATACACATTGAATTTAATGCCAAAGAAACTAGTCTGGTGATTTTTATGTCTTGCATATCACAACAGTTCACTACGTTACTTAGAAATGTTTTAAGGATTTCAAGTGTTCATTCTGATTAATTCTATTAATGGAGCATGCTAAAAATAGCCTTTTTTAATTTATTTTTTTTTACTGACATACAAGTAAAGCAAAACTTGCTTTCTGAGCATTCTAGAAGTTCAGTACATGACAAAGGAACATAAATAATTTTATAGCATACTAAAGACAATACTTTCATTTCCAAGAAGATTCCATTTCTTATTTCATAGTTGTGCGAGTTTATTCTGAATAAAGAATTTCTCTTGGGACTCACTAAAACATCATGGAATTCCCAGTGGCAATCCAAAAGATCCTCGTGAACATGGTCCCCATTGGTCTGAAAATATCATATTCCAGAGCTCAACTTTCATCTAAGAGTAAAGACTCTTCCTGGACACCTTTTCAAATTAACCATAAGCAATGACATGAAAATCTTTTTGGAATTAAATTCAAAGAGTGCTGGGAAAAAAAAAAAAAGTAATGATTATTGCAGAAATGAGAACCTCGACCTGACTTGGGCAGTATTTGCTTTAAATTAGCCAGAATTTACAGCAGTTTTTATGTACTGGTATCTGAAATACCAATGGTTACCAGTGAACTCTGAAATGTGGTCTAAAAATTAATTATGAACAAATTTTAATGACAGAAGGTGATTCATTTTTTCTACTTCTTAGCCATAGACAGTTTATTGTTTGAAGTTTGTAAACATGTATTAATTACAAAAGAACAATCACTTTTCTTCCATTTATTTATGACTCATTTTCCCCTTTTCTACAATTATGAATATGATATGTTTAAGAACAGGGGTTAATATTAACTGCACTAGTTAGAATGACAATAATGCAGAGATTTCATTGACAAGGGCACACGGTGGAGGAAACAATAGACCAGTTCATGATGATAGGGATGGTCCAATGTCAAGAGAGTAAGTCAAGATCGCAGGTCAACATTATCACATGGGTGCACATGAGTGCAGGCTTACCTACAAGATTGCTAAGTCAGGGACCAAGGGCTTAAATTGAGCTTATGCACAGCTCAGAACAAAGCAAGGAAGGTCCTTAATGAGCCTTCTCACAGCTCCTCACTGAAGTTCAAGGTTACATAGCTGCACTGCAGCAGATCTGACCTTGACTGCAAGCAGTCAAACCCTTAGGAGTGGGGAAGAACTTGCAGCATCTGTTGGAGCACCCAGGCACCTTTTGGGGTATGGGCATATTTGGAAAAGCTGTGCCTGTTTTTGACTCTGCATGAAGTAGGAACTACGAGGAATGAAGCATAAGGCTACACTGCAAAGAAAAGATGATGTGAAAGGTGCTCAGCTTACTCCTTCCCTTTCAGGTCAGAGTCAATTTGTACTCAGATGCGTGTGCAATGGAGTCATGTTCATGTGATATGCTGATTTTTTTTTTATTATGCCTTTAATATCTTCTGTCAGCAGTTGAAGAATCCTAGACAAAATAATCTTCACTTAATATGCTGGACAATATGTGTATTTTATTTTATTCAAGATGATAGAAAAAAAACCAGCCTAAAACTCACAATAAAAGGCTTATTCTATAATTTTCATTCCTTTCATTTTTATTTTTCCTCATATTTATGAGGAAATATCCTCATATTCCTCATATCATACATATTTCCTCTTCTATTTTCTATTTTGTCAGTTGTTTTCACTTACTTGTTTGTTATGAATTAATGTTAGAAGAAACTGTAGTATCATAGTTTACTAGACGCTGTTCATGGGACCTAATCAACACTTGGAATGTGTGACTGATTAACTGCTCAGGGATATTCAAAAATGTTCAGACCTTAATGCTCAACAGTCAGAAATGGGAATGATTTTGAAAATAACCAAGCTAAACACAATGAAAACATCATAAATAGAGGACTTTCTGAAAGATCCTTTCATTCCTCTAAAAGTAATTCAGAATTTTTAACATCTCTGTCCACACAGGGACCAGTTAAAGGCTACTTTTTCCGAGTTTTCAGTATATACCTACTAATACCACGATCCATTTCTCAAAAAAAAAAAAAAAAAAAAAAAGGAATGAAGCCTCTGCTATGTACACAGAATACTTACATGAGCATCCTTTCCCATTTTCTCCTTTCCCTTTTTCCTTAAGCAACAAAAGTTCTGCATGAACTTAAGGAAAAATTTCTTAACAGTGAGAATGACAGAGCACTGGAAGAGGCTGCCAAGAGAGGTTGTGGAGTTTCCTTCTCTGGAGATCTTCAAATCCTGCTTGGATGCAGCCTTGTGCCATGTGCTCTAGGTGTCCCTGCTGGAGCAGGGGAGTTGTACTAGATAATCTCTACAGGTCCCTTCTGACCTTAAGGATTCTATGACTCTGATTCTATGATCACTTTTTGATTTCTGCCTTTCTAATGTCACATAAAATGGTAATGTTTAAATGCCCAATATCTTTGCTGAAAGTTTTTGATAAAAATTAGTAGATTTTATGTTTGATTATTTTCTTGTTGAAGTCACTCAAAGTAATTGCTTAGGAACGTACTACGTTTTTAAAACAGTGTTTGTGCACAGAATTTTCTCATATAAGCACATATGAAAAGCAAATAAAAACAGATATTATTAAAAATATTTATGTGCTTCATTGCCAAAAAAGAAATCAAGTACTGCACTTTATTCATCTCAGTAAAAAGCAGAACAATATTAGTGGAACGTCAGACTTCATCTGATGAAAACATAGGTAAGGTCTCCAAACTTTCCTCACTTCTATGTCAGCCCTTGGGAGAGATTGGAAACTTCTGTGTATTAAAGGTCACGGAATTTCAAATCTTTATTTGTGTATTTTTTCTGTACTCTAGCCCATCCAAACTCTTCTAGAATGGTGCTTTTCCTCAGGTCCCCTTTCAAAATTGTGCTGTCATAGTGACTGTGTGCATATAAATGCATGCAGCTGCATGCAGCTCTATGAATAACTCATAGGAATTGAACATTTCCCTTCACCAAATGTTCTTGCCTGAGGAAGTAAAGCAGCAGTTGCAGGAAAGACATGAAAGTTCCTACAGGTGTCCATTACAGTCATCAAATCAAGCTGTTTGGACAGACTTTTCCCTGTTCATCTGTACTCTGTAGACCAGTTACAGGGTGATACGGTTACAGACAGTACAAGGATACAGCTATAAAACTGACCTCTTCATATTCTCAGAAAATCATTTTTTTCCCCTGCCTAACAGCCACTTTCCTCTCTTCTTGCTTCTGTTTGAATCTCAATTGCTCTACTGTGGTTCTAACTTTAAAGTTATTTTTCAGTTATCCTCTTTCAGGGTGTGTATTTGATAACTGTCATCAAAGGGGTGCATGAAACTAATCCTTCTTTTTTACTGCACATTCTTGTCTCCCTGCATCACCCTTTACATTTTGACTGCTCTCTCTACTTCTTATCCCTACAATATTCCTGTCTACTACTCATCAGATCTCCAAATATGAAGAAGACAATCACTGTCACTCTTTGGATATCCTAGTATTCATACCAATCAAAGACATTTCTGATATAAGGAAGAAAAGTATGAGATTCTTGGCTGTGCAGAGGTCTCTAGCATATCTTTTCGACTCCCTGCTACTAACATGCTACATTACTGCTGCCTTTTTTTCTCTTTTGACTTAATAAGTGGGAACATGGAACAATGGTTTAAATGTTCTCTCCCTTTCTTGGCAAAATTCCAGGTACACAGATGAGTAAGCAGATTGATCTTTAGTTTTGAAGAATAATCACACGGTGAACATCCATGTTCATGTTGATGGTTGTTTTGCATATTGTCCTTTACTTCCTCCACAACAGCTGCTCATTCTCCTGTAGGGTTTATGGAGTAATTATACTTGCTATTTCTCTGCCAAAACCTCCCTTCCTTTTTCTTCCAGTTCTCAGCCCACAGAGAGCTTCTGCAAAGGTCATGCAAGCACATGTGATAGCAATGTTTATGTGAATACATGCTTGCATGCATATTCATGGTACTTTCACATTTGCAAATGTTCCAACAAACATAATTGCTGTCATACAACTCTTTAAAAAGGCAAATAAAGGTGGTCACAACTGTTAGTGAAATATTTTTATAGCTTTTGTGTGTTGGGGGGGAGTACTTGTAGTATGTGCGATAACCAAAAGTATGAATTAGTCACCCAATGAAAACTGAAGGTAATGAATAAATTAAGTCCATGAAGCTTTTCTACCATATATACTAGCCAAATACTCTTAAGAGTGGTTACTGAGCACATACTGCGCTCAAAACTCAAGAGAAAAAAATGCCTACAAAATATCTCAGATATTTCAGGCCTTCAACACTTCAGTTTTGAATCAGTTCTTGGAGGGGAAAAAAAGTAACAATTAAGCTGCTTTTAAAATTGATCCCTGATCCCTCTGCAGTTATTGTGATTTTCATGAGACCACAGGAAAGGAATATAAAAGAAAACAATGCATACAGCATACAAAATGCTCCATCTCAAATACAGAGGCTTAAGGAAATGAATGGTTAAAACATAGATGTAGAGAAGGCAGACAAAAAAACAAGTTTAAAAGAATTACATGTCTTCTTTAGAAGTATGTCAGATCTTTTATGTGAGGTTTTCTGTGGGGTTCCCTAGCCCTTTAGAAACTTTAGTAACATATCCAGTGTGAGCACTTGTGCTTTCTGCTAGTCATGTTTTGTCATACTCTTCCACTTATAGAAGGGGCAGATACTGACCACTTCTTCTGTTATGGGAATGAGAAGCTCACCAGCATCAGTTGAACTAGTATAGTTAAGCAAACATATTTTTTCAAAATATTAATTACAATTTTATTTACAAAAAAAAATCTAGAGTCTGAACAAACATTGATATTAGGACAGCATTGGAAGACTGCAGGCAAGACTCAGACTGAAAGCTGCAGACACTTTTTGCCGTTTAGTTATGTCAAAGCACAGAGCAATATCTTCTTTCTTCTGTTATCTTTTTTTTTTTATCCCATTCTCTGTCTATAATAGCTGCTTAGAATTAAAGTTTGTTGATGTAATATCAGGCATATTAGGGCCTGAGTCTTATTATGTATTATGTGGACTTCTAAAGAACCAGATGTGGTTCTTTAGAATACTTAGTCAAATAACTGTTTTCATATTATGTGATTTAGCATATACACATCTTTGTCTTGTGATTTTAAAAGACAGAGCAGAAGACAAAATCCCTAAGCCTTTCTATTCCAAGTAAATGGCTACCAATTAGTATGTAGTTGAGAACAAAATTCTATTTAAATTACTAAATTATTCCCAATACTATTCTGCACCATTTCGTTTTATTTACTGTTATCTTTCTCCTTTGGATCTTCCTCCAATCGCCATAATCTCATTAGAGCCATAAGTTTTTATTATGTTTTCAAATATGAGTAACTCATATTCTCCTTCCAAGTGCTTCTCAATGTAGATCATATTTAAAACTCATTGTTAAATACAAAATAAAAAACAATCTGTTGGACTTCAGTAACTTAAATCAAGGGCAAATATGTCATTACCGTGCTCTCTTTTTATCAGATTAGAAAACCAGCTGTTTCACAGGCACACATTATGAGGTACTCCCAGCTACATGCTCAGAAACTTTATTAAAGGATACTTTCCTCCAGAAAAAAAGATGATCAAAGTCTAGTTAAAGCTCAAACCATAAGAATTTAAGATTTGGATTTACTGCACAGGTAAATGAAAGAAAAGCTTATATTTCAGCACCATATTCCAAGAAAGGGGGAAAAAGAAGTCTTTATAACTCACAAAGTCCATCTTACAGTAATATGACAGTATGTTACAGGTGGTTACTGTTATTTCAGCAAAAGAATAACTTAATACTTATCCTAACTCCAGTGCTATAAATCTATGCAGACGCCAAGGAAAGAGCATGATAAGTACCCTTTTACAGTAATTCATCTATATTTCAGGAAGCAATAAAGTAGCTGCCTTCAGTAAAGCAGAGAAGAAGGATCCTTGTCATACCATCCCATTTAACCTTTCACCTGTCTCTCTCAGGACTAAATAATAGTTGAAAGTCCAACTGGACTGCCTAAAAAGCTTTGCAATCTCATGTTTCTCAGACAAGTCTGCTTCTTCTTTTGATCAGTATTTTTCTCCTTTTATGCATACAATATTTGCATGCTTCTTTCCCCAGGTGAAGCCTTCACCTTGAGTCTTTGACAGCATTGGCATCTCTTATCAATCAAGGCTGAAGTCACCAACAGGATTAGCTCTCCGAGTAATCAGTAAGCAGCTGGTAGTAGAAGGCAGAGAAGATATATCTGAAAAAAAATACTCACCCAGTCAATGATGACAATAATATATATGAGAAAGATAAATTATTTCAAAAGTATACTATATTATATTCGTATTTCAAAGTAAAGCATTCTGTAAAATGTCAGTTGCTTTCTTAGGACCAGGGAGATACTTGAATACTTAAATCCAACCCACAGCAAGCAAGTTTCTTGAGCACATTTTTTAAGCATATGCTTAATTTAAGCACATTTATGTTAGCTTTAATAATTTATAAACACTTTTAATATAGTGGCAAATTCCTTTGTCTGACACTAAGGATAAGTGATATCAAAGATAGCTGGATTGCTACATGAAAAAATAATTATAAGGCAAAATTTTTTAGGCTGGCCACCCATGTAAAAATACACCTACTGAGCACATTTTAACACATTGCACAACAAAAATGTTTAAAGGTAATCTTAGCTTGTAGTGGGAGGAAGAAGTCAATCATCAATTATTGCATGACCATAACAAGATATTTAAAATATCTTTTCATAAGCATCAATAAATCCTGAAGAGTCCATGAATGATCTATAGGATGCTACATACTTTTTGTTCTACTTTCTAAGTAAATGTTAAAGATGAGATATCTGTCAATTTTTTTGACAAAATTCTGTTGTTGAAATGCTCTGTATATGCGAGTGCTTTCTTGCAGTTTAAGCAAGGGAGAGAGTTCAGGATTATGTATCACAACAATCAGTATTTCTCTTGCATAAATTGAAAAGGTAGTACCCCTTTGCAGGTACGTTGTTACTCATTTGTTGTCTTGATGAATCAAAAGTCAGAAGATAATTACACAATTTTTTAGGCAGACTTGTCCTTTACTTTTATTTTCTTTATTTTTTTAATGTACCACCAACTGCGTAAGAGAAGTTTGGCCTGGATTGCTTTACTAGACCTTTTCTGTTCAGATCAGATTTGTTGTTGTGCATGTCAATATTGACTCAAGAGACTGCCATCTCTTAGGATGTTCAACATGCATATACAGGATATGCATGTCTTTTATTCAGACTAAGATTCCTGATTCATAAGTTTCTTCAACGAAATAGCTCAGTGCTGAAAACGGAGCTTTTCTATTTATGTGGAATGTTCAGTGCTACCCTTAAGTGAAAAGATGTATTTTTCAGTAGTGCAGTATTTGTTTTGACAATTGAGTCTGTCATTCCAACAAGTATGGGGTTAAATAGTTGAATATGCAGGACATGTAAAGTCTAATACTGAATAGGCAGAGTTTAAGCTATTTGTATCATTACTGTGGCCTACTTATTAAGAATGCTTTCTAGCAGCAAAGAGATCAATGTTTTCTGAAGTGAAGAAATACTCGGTAGAGTCTGAAAGTCACTGTATAGCATATTGTTGTTCTAGTTGTCATTGTACTATTCTTAACAGCATCTGTTGTACAGCTTTAGGTGCCATCACAATGGCACAAGACTTTTTGTTCATTTACATGATATTTTATTAAAAAATGATTAGCACAGGTCAAATGCTGTTCAGCAAATGCAAGTCAGTGATTTTGCTGCTTTTTCATATAACTTATTCACCTCAGTATTCAGATGGCATGAACAGAATACATTATTCAACAAATACCAACAATTACTCTTTGAATAATTTAGTTGATGAATATTTTATTTTTGTGTTAAGATCAGCTTAGTGTTTGAGATCTAATACTAGTGCACTTTATTTCTACTAAATATTTTTGAAAAGTTTACATAAATCCAACAGCTGATATAAAACCTTTTTCATAGCTTTGGGGTACAGAGGCAAGCATGTGTTCCATTTTGAAGCTAGCGGAAAAAAATAATTGTGTATCCAATATTAATTTTAATTACTCCCTACGTTTAATTGTAGCAGATAGTGAACAAACACAAACTATAGAATGCATCAAATGAGTGAGTGTTAAATATATGAGACAACTGAAGGAAATAGATGTATAATAATTCAGCCTATTTAAAAAACAGATGAACTGAGGAAAAGAGAATTGAAACAAGTTCAAGGAGCCTGAAAATATCAAATGGACTTAAATTTAGGGGATTTCTTTAAAATGCATAGAGGTCTCTATTATTTGATATTTGATCTCTATAGATGTACATGTGTCTATAAAGTTGAAATATTCTGTATGAGACTCTTCTTGCTCATCCTCAGACAGCCCTTTCCAGGATTCAGGTGCTGTATATGTATTCTCTTTCCAGGATTCAGGTGCTGTATATGTATTCTCTAGAGAAGTTTGATCATTCTCCAGATCTGCAAATACATTCGCTAGATATATATGACCAGCCTGATCTGTGATGTGCTAATAAGCTACATTTGCCTGTCCCAGAACAAGCCAGAAATTGCAATGCTCTGCAGCAGCAGTAGATTTCTGCTTTTTAACAGGATCACGCTCACAGTGTAAGCACACTGGAAACTCAGTTGTGAAGATCTCATATACCTGGGAGCATGCTTCCTACGTGACATAACATATATATGACAATCATACAATGGGACGGATCAGATTATATATCTGCCTATAATTTTCCCATGTGAACTGCTAGGGCCTGAAAGACAGGCCCAAGTTTTTGTTTACTTACAGATGAATATGGCACTGCCTTTGTAGAAGTACAAAAAAATTGCCTGTAGAATTGCTTATGCTAACTTGCACAGGCCTGATGGACTGTTTATGCTAATCTGCATAGCGATTTATTAAACTGTAACTTTTGTTGTTAACTTTTTTGTTAAATATATTGCTCTGTATTGTCTTAATATCAACAGCGAAATAAGACCATTCTTTCCATTGGTATCTGGTTCTTTCTGCCCACTTTGCCTCTGTCAATTGGCAAAACACCATGTCCATATAACCCGCTAGATAGAATCTTACACACCATATTTATATGACATTAAACGGGCTGCAGACAAGGGATACGGAAATTAAATAACTTGGAAATTAAAGGAGAATTTTTGGAGTCCCCAGACCTGTGGCATCATCACAAAATCAATCTCTTTCACCATGTGCTAGGATCTGAATTGTTCCAGTTCTCTCAGTACCTGCTATAAACAACTGGCTTGGTACATACTGATGATAGTTTATAAGGTATCTTCCGTGAGAGTACAGTGACTATTGCCTTAAAATGTTAACTAAATGTAGACCTTCATCAAGGTGAGGCTGTCTTCTGTTTAGGTAAAATGATTATAAGTGTTTGCTTTTGAGATTGTAATATCCTCTGTATCAGTTCCCCTGCAAGTACATAATTAACCTGTCAGCCCACCCTGCAGTAATAAGTGTGATAGACAGGAAATATATTAGGAAGCTGTGTGTGATATGCTTGCAAGCCCTATTTTATCCTTCAACTATCTTTTCTTTTAATTAGCACTCAGCTAAGGGCAGACCTTAATGAATTAGCACAGAACTGTTATCAATATACATTATTTTTGTTGTTGTTGTGGATTATCCATTCAGATTAGATGTAAAAGATCCATCCTGGGTATTTTGGGAAAAACAACAGCTTAAAATAAGCGGACATGTACTTCTAGGTTTTCCAGTATTTGCAAAGCCTATCTTGATAAATAAATGTTCACGAACTACCGGCTAAAATTCCTAAAAAAATAAAGACCGTCAAAAATATTATCTAAAAAAAATACTTAACACTTTTTTTAAAAAGAAATGATTATGAGTCATATGGAAAAGATACACAAAATCTAACTTTGAAATTAGATTTTGTCACAAATACTG
>JAUBOD010000408.1:1031262-1043528 GCA_032353885.1 Nothura maculosa | reverse complement strand
TAAAATAAGCGGACATGTACTTCTAGGTTTTCCAGTATTTGCAAAGCCTATCTTGATAAATAAATGTTCACGAACTAAAAAAATAAAGACCGTCAAAAATATTATCTAAAAAAAATACTTAACACTTTTTTAAAAAAGAAATGATTATGAGTCATATGGAAAAGATACACAAAATCTAACTTTGAAATTAGATTTTGTCACAAATACTGGAGGGCGAAGTAGACATTTGGTGGAAAAGATGAGTTGAAAGTATCTGAAAAATCTGAGAATTTGTTTGTATCTGTTGCTTTTGTATGCACTTTGTCATTCAGTGTCAAATGAATGTGCTCATTTTATCTGAGTACCTTTCCAATAGATAATATTTTAAAGAGTTAATTTTAGAGTATTTCTTTTAACAATCATGAGAGCTGGCAGCAAAATCAAAGCTGAGAGTGGTAGTAACTATACCTTCTAAATCTTAGTGACCAACTTTCCACCCTTACAAGGTTATTAGAAGCATGAGAAATAGGCAGCTAAACAACAAAAAAAAAGCTATTCAGAAGCTGGAAAACAAGTCTTATGATATGAAGCTTAAAGAGCTCAATTTATTGAATAGAAAGGTTGAGAGGTGTCTTGATCACTGTGAATAGGTACCAACACAAGGAACAAATACTTGATAGTGGAGGACTTCCAGTCTTGCAGACAAAGGCATAATGAGATCGAATACCTGGAAACTGAAGCTAGACAAATTCAACCTTGAAATAACAACAACTGCAATTTCCTAGCAGTAAGGGTAATTAAGCATAGGAAGAGCTCACTAGAGCTTGAAATCCTTAACAGAAGATTAGATGTCTTTCTAAAAAGTGACGCTTTCATCTGATTTCTGGGAGAAGAAGTCTATGATCCTTTAGAACAGAAAATTAAACTAAAGAAGACCATAGTTTGTAAGTTTATACATACGAGACTATGTGCTCCTTTCTATTGGTCATATTGTCTGTCTATATATCATACAGATAAATTATAAGTAGGGTAAATTAATCTGCATGGAGATCCATACTAGCACGGCTACACTGCCTTAGGAATAACTCAAAAAATATAGATAGCTCTACATTGTGCATTACAACTATATGTAATGGTTGCATTTGCAAGCTTTTCTGGAGAAGATGACCAATATCTCTTCCCCTCATTGATCATTGATGGCATCACCAACTTAACCTTCAAAAAACTCTAACACTGGGATTCATACTTCATTCAGCAGTTACTGAAATCTTGGCTCTGTTTAAAGGGTATGATCCTTCCTCTAGGATGCTGTGTACATTCACATTTTAGTACAGCAGATAGAATGACCACTCTTTGTAAAATTCTATGATCACTTTCAGTTCAGCCTGTTATACTCTTTGTGTTATCATCTACATTTCAAGAAAGGCAATAATTGTTTCGTTTTCTTATTTGCCTTAGGATAAAATTAAACACTAACATAATTTGCAAAAAGATGCAAGCTATTTCTAAATATGACAATTTTTTTTGAACAAAAATACATCAACAAATACAACTAGAACTTCGTAGTGGTTATATGTTGCATTTTGGAACAGCTTTTACTTCCAGATTGAAATCATATTTCCTTGAATAAGAATCAATATCATACATGACACAATATGTGATGCCTGTTGATGTTGATGGGTAAAACCTTAATCTTCATCCGTTTTACACTAATTGATGTCTCATTTTTCCTTCCTTTCCTAAGCAGAAAGACTGAAGATTTGAGATAAATTGGGAGAAAAATGGTTAATAAGCTCTCCATTCTTCACAGATGGTCAAAATGAAATGTGTTGTACACCAGAAGGAACATATCATGCATACTGAGCATAGGCTAAACCCTAAGAGAGACAGGAGTTCACAGTCAGGATCCCAGATGGGGATAGATAGAGAAGTTGTAGCCTAGCCTGTAATGAGTATTGTAGAAGTGACCTTTCTAAGTCTCAGCTGCACCATTATTATAGTAAAAGAAAAAAAAAGAAGAGTCAGAAAAAGGGATAGAAAGTCAAAGGATGCGGGACTTCTTTGAAATCATCTTCCTCGAGATAATGAGAAAAGGGCCATTTTGTATCAGAGCTACATTTTACCTCATGTATCTCCAAAACAACAGAGATCTTGCTGAGGTCATGAAACTGTGAGGACAGTGATGTTCTATGAAATTGAACCTGTGCCTCAGTCATCTTGTCAAGTGTTCTGTGGAGAGAAGAAAGAAGAACAAGAGATGAATAGCTGTGGTGCACGTCATGATTAAAAAATGTATAAATTACCAGAGATATACATTTGAAATATTCTAAACTCAGTTGCAAGCAGAGAAGGAAGAAAATAATGGACTATTTAACTATTCCAGTTGTTAAAATTTACATTTGAAATTGCATGAAGGTCAGTCAAAATCTTATCTGTTTTATTCTTTCCCAGAAATGACAATTAAATCAAAAGGATCAATAACTAATGTGCTTTCACATGGCACATAATATTTTATATCAAATGTTTGTCTTCCAAGGTGATTTTTTATTTTATTAATCTTTATTAATATTAAAAAGAGAATATTAGAGTGCTTTTTTTAGAATGTATAAATGCTGTAGCTAATCATTTCCCAACAATTATGGTAAAACAGCAGTGACATTTTCAGCTCTTCAAAATTATGCAAATTATTGAGTGAATAAGTACAGTAGCTCTTTTCTTTATTAGAACACTGCTGTTTAAAGTGGTATTGCATGTCAAGGAGGGCAAGGTGTGAGCAGTTCGATTAGAATAATCCAGTCTCCACCCTCATCTTTCTCTGACTCATGCAACTACATATTACAGTCACCCACTGCCCTTTATTAAATCACATTTGCATTTATTAATTCATAGAGATGTCTGAAAAAGTGTGTTTTGCTTTTACAAACCCCAAAGGAAAGCAAGCAATACAGAACTGGGTCATTTTTATTCCATAGCACCATTGTTCAATGCATAAATAGGGAGTCTCCATACTTCTTTTTTATAGCATGATAAAAAAAACAGTGGAGATGAAGGTTTGCAGCATTAAATCTAGATTACATTTGAACCCAGAAGGTCACTTTGTTCTTCATAAACAGAACTCTACCTAAAAGTCTCTTGTCATAGAGTTCATGTGCCTATAGTGTCACTCAGGCTGAGGGACATTAGGGCTGAATGACAATAGCAGAGAGTTCACCAGTCTCTTCTTGTTCAGTTCAGCTTTGGAACAAGTGAAAACTCATTTCCATTAATCTGAAGGTCAGTCTAGGAGATGGAAGACAAAAAGTACATTCACTGTCGTTCATCTCAGCAGGCTTAGTATAGTAGTTCCCAAAGATAGTCGGGACTTTCATCCACCTCTTTCACCAAATCACAGAGTCGCAGTATATTTGAAGTTCATCTGGTCCAACCCTGTTACTCAGAGCAGGGGCAGCTAGGGCAAGTTTTCCAGGACCATGTCCAGATGGCTGTTCAATAACTCCAAGGATGGAGAGTCCACGACTTGTCTGGTCAACAGGTTCTAGTACTCAGCCACCTTTAGAGAAAATAAATATTTTATATTTTATAGCATAAAATTGTTATTGTTTTAGGAAATGATCATGAAACTTGATTCAGGACCAGTATGTCCAGAACATGCAATGCAGCTTTCTCCGTGTTACATGCCCAGGAAATGAAAGTAGTCCTAGCATGAGGTGATGCCTGAGGGAAAAAGCCCTGTCCTCAGTGGCACTCTTTTCAAGAAAACACTATTCCTGGTTTTGAAGTTAGCTTTATATTAGCAAGTGTGAGGAAATCTCACTAACACAACAAAGACATGCCTTCAAAGCCATCCAGGACCATCATTATGTCTTCATCTGCTTACAGCACTCAGTACTACAAGACCTTTCAAGATATCCTGAGATTGACTAAACATCTACACAGAATTAATATAAAATAACACAGAAACAAGATGAAACCAAGCATGAACGAACCTAATTCTTCATTCTTTGAAAGAAAGCTACTGATAATTTTTACAGTACTTCTAAGCCAGTTAAATGGAACATCACTCCATTGAACAAACTATACATGAAGGCTTTTACCACCGCCCACTGCATATTCCAATTGTCTCTCTCTCTCTCAATATCTCCTTGCGATATTCGACTCTAATAGCTAAAATCTCTAATTTCCTTTCTAACATTTGAACAGACTTTTTTTGATTTTTTCTAGAGAAAATATAAAGCAAACTCTACTCTTATTTTCAATTTAGCTTCAGAATTTAAAATTTCTACCACATAATTCAATCAGAATTATCTACAACTTTCCAATGCTTTTCTTTTTGTATAGCCATACTGGGAATAGAAATATTAGGAAATGATAAAGTACAAATCATTTATTATCAATTAATAGCATATTATATTATATTTCTCTCAATTTTAGCTGCTTTTCCAAGAGATTTTACACTTGTGGTGGACTTCTGTATCGCTCATTTAAGAAAAATGTAGCTTCTTTCCTTCCAGTATAACATTGTAGTATTAATTGCCATTTCACTCAAGTAAAAAGCAAGTTAAAACCCTTCCAACATTTGCAAAAATGTATTTGATCTAAAAATAAAAATGATTTTTAACAGAAAACAAATAGCACATTTTATAGAAACATAAAGTTTTACGAGTTTTGGGATGTTCTTTTTCTTTGCTTTTATTTCTTTTATCTTAAAAAATAAATTCTGGAATATAAGGCCCAGTCCAGATATTGCAAATATTATATTCCTAAGAAACAGTGTGCCTTATATTTTTTGTTTGTTTCATACTAACCCAGGAATCATCTAAAATAGCTTACCTCTGTTTTTGTAGCTTTCCCCCCAGCAAAGACGAAAGTTGCTAGTAGTATTCATTTTACCTACTTAGAAGCTGTCTCAGACTCTGATTTATTTGTAAGGACATAAGGTCTGTACAACTTTGCATTTTCCCCATTATAAGGACATGATACATGTGATGATGATATTTGTTTTATATGCAAAATTAGTAGGATGTAAGCATATAGGAGAATAACAGAAGGCCTTCTATTCTATAGGCCTTAATTTTAACAGCTGTTTCAAAGCACAAATTGTCCTGTGAATAAAGAGCTTTTGAAACTTGTGATATGGAGGTTTGCTATCCTTTGCAGATACTGCTTCGAGCCCCATGCAAACCAAATTGTCATGTTTTGAACAACCAAACCAAACTGTTCTGTTTCTTCTAGCCACTCTCCAACTGTGCTTGCATTCCATGTTGCAGTTCAGACTCAAGATGCTTGTGTTTGCACCAAACCTTGATACTTCAGATATTGATTTCCATTGCTTCCATTGCCAAAAGCTCAAACAGCCTAGACTACTATAGTTGTCACACACCATACACCTAACAGAATATGCAGAAAGGTTCTCAGATATTTCATTTCTCTTTTAGGGCCAAGATTTTCTGAAATTCAAAAATAAATGAAAGGCTTTAAACATCCACATTTTAATATGTTTATCTTCTCTTTATGAAAACAGAGTGCATAGGTCTTGAATTTAATTTTAATTGAAAAAAAGTTTTTACTGAATTGGAGTTATAGTAGCTCTAATTGAGATGATTAACCATTCCACAAAAGTGCAAAATGGATTTAAAGATATAAAACAACAAAAGCATCCATCCATCTTTATTTATTTATTTATAAAATATTAAAAAAAAAAATGGATGGAGTCCAGTTTCTGTAAAACTTGTTTAAGCTGAGTCCTAGGAACCTGAACTTTGTCTAAATCTCCAGAAGTGACTCTGTCCCCTTTATCTTCACTTATTCATGCTCTAAACTTTGCTTATACACACATATATATAGATGGAAACGATTATTTTAGAAATAAAGTCACTTCATTGGACTTGATCTCAAGTTATACCTGCACTAGAAAGTTAAATTGGGTCAAATTAAAGGACCGAGCATTTATGTGTGGTCATCCATACTATGAAATCAAGAGAAATCAAACAGCTTTGCTAAAGCTCCTAATAAGATTTCAGAGAGCAGAGTTTGGGGCAAACTCTGGTTTGCACTTGGTCAGGTGCAACTTGATGGTCTAAATAGTCTGCCAGATGTGGGCAATGTGGCTGAGCAGGCTGTGGCATGTCACATTTTGGCAAAAGGCAAAGATGAGAGTAGTGAATGGGCGCTGCTGGGATCCTTCCCCTGTTTTAGGAGAACCTTGTTCTCTTAGATGTTGTCAGTAGAAATGACTCACATTTCCTACTGTTTTCCTGCACAGTCAAGGGAGAATTCATGCTTAATTTCATCAGATTGGGTCGCTCCTTAGCTTTCTTCACTGACCCTATTGAGAATATGGTTACCCACTGACTCACTGAAGATGAGGCAATACTTGAACTAGGTGCGTGTGCTACATACATGCCAAGGCTCTCTACTCACTGCAGACCACATGGCAAAATTCAATTCTTTTGTAACTGTGTTTCTTTGAACTCTTTCTCCTCTTAACCTGACTGAGATTATGACTGAAAACTAAAAGCTAACCCTCACTCTTTGCTCCCAAAAGAACAGGAAAAGAACTGCTTCACCAGGTCACCTTTTCACTAAATTTCTTCAGTATGTTTTAGCTTCTGTCTGTTATAAGCACATAAAATTCATATACCAAAAGAGAGGAAAACTAGGAATACCCATCAGCATTTTTCTAAAATGTTTATGTTTTAAAAGCTTCATTCTATCCTGAATGTGCTTAGATTCAATTCACTTACAACTGGAATGCTATATTACCATTTTTTAAAACAATTTATCCCCAGACCCAGTGGGCTAGTGACTGAAATCTGAAAGCTCTAGAGAAAAATTTCTGAAATAATATTGAATAAAATATTTATCCCATTTGCTGTAAATCCTGGGTCTGTTTTGGCAACCTTTCCTCCATCTTTTAAACATCAGCAAAATAAAGTAATGTTCTTTAAAAAGTGTAGTACCTTGATAAATCTTTGACATAAAGAGTCAAGATTACAAATTGCAGGGCTTTTCTCTTTCAACCCAAAATGACAACCTAAATTTTTTTAATCCACAGCTGCATTCAGATGTATCTTCACTGGTCAAACTTTCTTCAGTACTTTGTAAGCTGTTAGAGAATATTGATTACATTTTTTTTTTTTTCTGTAATGTGGATATGAAGCACAACTCACCTACAGTTTTCTACCTATCAAGCATAATAGCACAATACCTTATAAGGACAGAGAAAAGGTGAGGTATTCCTTCCTCACTCTCCTTCCTTACCAATGATGGAGTGAAAAGTCACCTTACAGACTATAACCGCTATAACTCAATGGGCTTCAGTATTGTTCCTGCTCAGTTATTTCTTATAGAAGATTAAGTTCAAGTCTCTAAAAGTTACTTTAAACAAGTATCACTCTTCTGGGAATGTTAAAGTTCTTTCGGAACATTAGTAAAGCTTCAGAACCTCTCCTCCTCTGGTTTTCCAAGTGGAAAATAAATGATAATATTTTTCTTTTTTTTTATTATTATTATAGTCATTTTAAAACAATGTTCAGTGATGTCACACAGCAGATCACCAGCAGGGTCAGAAATAGATCTGCATGTCCAGCTCTCTCTTGGACTGTGATATTCAACATTATTTGCTCATTGGAAGAATGAGCAAATGGGAACAATGGCTTAAAGTTCTTGCATATTATTACTTTTATCTTAAATTTTCTCTTACCTTGACTAGCTGCCGATTTTTCAGTTGGGCCATTTAGCTTAATTACCTGTTCTAGTTATTTAGTCCATTTAAAGAGAAATCAGACTACATTACCCAAAACTCACCTAAGCCTCCCACAGCCTTCTCAGAGTGGCAACCTACTCTCTTTATGGAGTTCCCTTAAAATGAGCTGAGAGTTCTGTGTTAAAATGTATGAATCTACATATATATATATAAATACAGAGATTTATACAAACCCAATGGTGAATATCATGTTTATCAGGTAAGGGTGCCCCTTTTTATGCATATTCAGTTAGATTGTTTTAACAAACAGCTAAACAGGAGTACAACCTGGGATACTGCTAGCAAGGTTAAATTTCTTTCTCTGCCTGCACAGTGTTCAACTGTAAAAACATAGCCTTTCTTTTCTTTAATTGTAGGATATGTTTTCTATTTGAAGTTATCTGGTACAGATTACTTTGTGTGTGTGTGGATCCTGATGATATGCAGGCAGTTAGTCTAGGGCTGAGCAACTCAGGCAGTTTCTTAGGTCAGCAGATAGGCAAAATATATATGTATATAAATAAATGTGTATATATATATAAAATCTCATCATAGCCCTTATAGCCCTTATGCTTGCTTTATTGAAGCCCTAAAAAGCCAGATTAGCTTTCAATATGCCACTACTGAAGGAAATTTGGAGCTATGAGAGGAGGTAGAGGCTACAAGGAACCAATATGCACCTCAGCACACAAGTCGCTGTCCTGTCAGCCTCTTACCCTAGAAGCAGTGGAAATAACAAAAACAATTCTGAAAATTTCTTTTCCAACTTTTCCTTTCAACCCTCTTCTTTTTCATCTAATGCTATGGTGTGAACATGACTGAATTCTGGCTCATCGCACTTGGATCAGCAAAACTGAATGTTGCAATATGTATATATTGCTGAGAAGCCTTAGACTGGTTCTAAGACAAAAAACTTTGCTTTGTAAGTTCAGTAGTCAGCCAAGAAACACCACAGGCCTTCCTGGTATTACTAGCCAACAATTCAGCAGCTACTTGAATGCTTTGAACACTCATGTACAAATTGTTTGTCTTTACAGGACCTAAGTTCTATTGGGGGAAAAAAAAAAGAAAGAAAAAAAAAACACATAATCAAATTCAGGCAACATTTCCTTGCCAATTACTGGCAGATTTGCACCATTTATGGTCAGTCCGTTATTACACAGCACTACAAATTGAATTTGTTACAGAAAATGTTAGGAAGGAAAGATCTTTGGCTTCAATTTATGCAGAACAAATGGGCAAATGGAAAAAAATCAAATCTGAATTTGTAGCTACAAGGTAATTTGGCCAAATGTTAAACTATACTGTCCTATCTGTGAAGGCAAATATGATCCAAACTACCTCAATGCATTGACATTCTGGAATTTTATTATAATATGTAGTAATAGCACAAGGACACTGATGTTCATGCCATTCCTAAACTTTGAGTAGAGGCACCTTTTTATTTTTTTTCTTCTATTTCACCTGTCTTTTTTCATTCCGATTACACATTTACAATGTAAAAATTAAAGAAGATGGCCAAAATGGAAGGAAAGATGCCTATGTAAAACTGATCTGCCAATTACATTCCTCACTATATGTTCAGCATATTTTCCTCCTTAGTGGAATATTAACTTGAAGGAGCATTTGGAAATATGTAAGGAATAAAAATATACAGTTGAGATCTGATATTTACAATAAAATGCTTAAAAGTAATTTAATTAGTGGGAAATAAACTTTCATATCATGCATATGTATCTGTCACAGAGGAAGAAATTCAGAGTGTGAAAACATATTGGATACCTGCAAAGAGAGTTGTTTCATAGCAGAATTGACAAGGGTCTTCGAATCTTTTGTGTGCGGTTCATCTCATTTAACTTTACAAAAAGGCTTTTGCTTAAACACCTGCTTAGGTACCTAAGCATGAGTGTTCACACAGAATGGTCTAAAAATGAGCCAGGAGATGGAATTCATTAATCTAAAAGTATTTATCAACAGAAACGCTGTAGAAGATATAACCTAGCTTTAGCTATTATACCAGAAAGGTATGTTTCCTCTAATTCCCATGTCATATTTGCCAGTCTCATTTGGACACCTTGATTTTTTTTTTCTTTTTTTTTCTCTTCAAATGTGGCTATGTACAGCTAACTAAATCAAGCCCTTTCTTTCCATTAATGATAGTGGGACTGTAGTGTGCCTGGAAGCAGCTAAATATAGTGAATAAATGTCAAATTGAATTCTCTCCATAAAAATCAATAGAGAAGATGTCCACCTCCAAGCTGTTTACCCAAATTATCTTGCATTTTTTTTCTACAGCATCGGGAAGATATAGGCCATTCTGGATTATACGTTTTTTTCTGATATGACACGTGAACTGACTCCTTTCATTTATGAGCTCTAAAAGGAGATTTACGTCTTTCTGCAGGAAAAAAAATCCTAGTTTTTATTTGAAAGCCTTAGGCAGTTCAGTGTATACAAGCACATTCACTTTGCAAAAACATAACTCTCCTCTCTAGGATTTGCTCATCTGCATAAGTCAGAAGGACCTGTAGAAGCACAACACCTAGTTCTTGTGCTCAAGTTGATCTTCTCCATGAGTTTGTCTGTATGAGTTGTGGAAGACTATTGCCACCCTCTGGACATTCATGGGAAAGTGTCTAATGGAGGTCAGCACTCAGGTATTCGTTTAGGATATGTCAATTCAGTATACAGGAAGGTCAGTAGAACTAATGAAGATGGTAACAGATTGGGAAACAGACAGTATAACCCTGTTGCAATCAATGCTGTCTCTAAATCAAAAGTTCTAATGAAAGAATTACTGACTTCCATGTGCTAAAATGACAACTAGCTGGAGATGCAAGGCATGACACAGCGTAGCATTATGCAAGAATATCAGCTTGGCTAGATCCTAAGTATGGTAGAGGCTTTTTCTAGGTAGAATGAACACAATGTAAAGTTATCCCTTTGCATTTTTTGACATGGTTTACAGCAATGGACAACATTGCTATGAGGATCAACACAGCTTTCAAGGACAAATTCTAGTAACACTTTATAGAAGATATTCGTTAGCATCCTAAGAGTTGTTTCAAAATATTTAATATTTAAAGTTTTTGTAGCTTCCTCTTCCCTTCCTGTGATTAAACTTCCTCAGACACCACAAACCGTACACATCATAGATACAGATATTCTCATAAAATCTCAGACAAAGAACAAAGTCACTTTGCAATTTTAACCTGAGACAAAAGTTATTATTCCTATTGTTCATTGCAGCCTAATTTAACTTTGAAAAGAAAAGCTGACAGAATGGGAAGACCTATCAGACCTCTACTTTTATCCTCTTCTTCCTGAGCCCTTCCAGATTTACCTACCTTATATTCTTTGAATATATATACATTAACCTGCCTTTCTATGTCTGTTTGTCTGGTGCTCTTCCTGAAGGGGTTCCCTTTCAGTAGAGTGATCTAGCATTGGGAACAGGAATCCTTGCCTGATGAACCTGCCCAAAACTTCGCTATGCTTAATGTAACAAAATTTTGTAGAAAAGATGCAAATCTTTATTCTATAGAAACAATAGCTTTAATCTTTTTTTTCAATTGTTTCTCATGAACCTTTTCATAATTTGAAATGATGGTATGGGAAAAGGGATATCTACAAGCCAAACATTCAGAGCAGTGAGCAGAGATGCTCGCAACTGTACTTTCAATTTTGGCTACTTGCTTGTTATTACCTTGATCAGTCTGGGAAGAAAAGAGGGATATGAGGAGTGTTTGCTCAGTCAGTTAGACTTCAGGGCAACATACATCTGATAGAAGACTACAACTTTTAGCTTAGGTGAAGACAGAATCACACTGGACATCAAAATATATTGTCAAGATTGGTCATTTGTTAACACTAAAAGGAAGTATGTCAGAATTGTGGATATGTTTAGACATTAAAGGTGGTGAAAGTGGGTGTGAAAGTTGCCTTTACTTGATTTCCAGTGATAGCACTGCTGGGAAATATGTTTTAGCAGCCTTCATTGGATTTTCACAAGTTCTGGTGTGACACTGCCAGTGAGTGTTGCACGACATACTCTGTGCTTAGTCTCCATCAGTTGAGAATCTGCTATTCTCTCTTCTTTTCACCAACTTCATGATACAAATATTCATAATGAGAATTTATCCTAGCCTATTTTCAAATATTGTTGCATATAAAGATTCAAAAGCTGGATAATTGAAGATATTCAGGAAGTGATTGTCTTTGTGAAGTGAATGCATTTGTCCAGATACAGAAAAAAAATATACAAAAAAAGCACAAGTGAAATTGAACTACTCAAGTTTAAAATTAAAATCCTGAAAAATTCTGTTAATCTCCTTCTTGAACTCTAAAAGCGTCTTCAGTTTCTAGGATCAAGTTCTGCTTCTGTACATGTTTTGAAGTGTTTCAGTCTTAGCACGACTGAGAAACTCATCAATTTTCTCATACACAAATCTAGTTCCCTGAGCAAGTTTGCAGATGACACCAAGCTGAGTGGAGTGGCTGACACTCCGGAGGGCTGTGCTGCCATCCAGAGGGACCTGGACAG